>GL379811.1:124202-149067 GCA_000143925.2 Caenorhabditis brenneri
GCTCTTTTGCTCTCTGAGTTATCAACAACGTCTTCATCAATACAAAATTCCACATCTTCATCTTCCTTTCACTGATGACTCAAGATACTATGCTCCAGAAAAAGTTCAAGCTGTTCAGAAACCAAAAACTATTCCACTTTGTGAGTATTGGAAGATTCTGGGTGTTTATCGGGAGGAATGTCAAGAAGATGGAATTTTGATGGATGATTATGAAGCAAACAAGCAACAAGAGAGCTTTGAGAGTGAGTTTTTTTGTAATAATTTTGATGGATTAATTGGAAATTTCAGTAGGCCTGCCAGTATGTCGTCTAAAGTTTTTGACAGCTTCATGTGTCAAATCAGCAAAGTGCCCATCAGGAACCGTAAGTTTTCAAAACAAGATAAACTCCTTTCTAACTGTTATACTCCCAGGTATGCCTTGACTTCTCGACCCAACGATGCTGTCACCCAATGCCTGGCACCTGCCCAACGCCCACTCAACTCGGCTACAAATGCATGGTCTACACTCCAATCAGTTGGTGTACTACTGACCAGGATTGCAAGGGAAAGAAGTGCTGCCCTACTGGATGTGATTATAATGTTTGTGTCTAATTATATATTGTTGATCTCTATGTATCTCACAATTGAACCTATGTATTTCTCATCTTTTAGAATCTCATTATTATTTTTTCATCAGTTCCCCTTTTTTTTTAATTTAACGTATAAAATTTGATTATTGCTCACCTTGATTCTCTCCAATCCTTCTGGATGATGTGGTTCCAGATAAAGAGTCTTCTCAGTTCCGACAACCAATTCCACGTTGCTTCTAGCCTCTCCTAACTCATTTCTTGCCACCAAAGTGTAAGTTCCAGAGTCCTGTGGATAAGCATAGAGAAGATCCAAAGCAACATATCCGAAATCGAACATTGGTCGGAAACGATGGGCGGCTGGAAGTGGATTACCGTTGTGGTACCATTCGACAGTCATCTTGACATCGTTGGCCGGTTGAATTCTAGCCTCGAAATGGACTGGCTCGTTCTCCATGACTTCGATCTTTCCGGTCAATTCACGAGCAAACTTTGGTGCCTCCAAAGAGTTGAACTCTTCTGGACGGTCAACGGATTGTGGTCCAATATGGATTTGATGACTGTCCAAGTATCCAATGATTGGAAGACTGTCAGCATGTTTCGAGTCTAATTGAAGAGTATCAATCCAAACGGTTGTGAGCTCAGCTGATGATTGAGCTTGTCCATGAGAGTTGAAAAGAACACAAGTGTAAACACCAGCGTCTTCTGGGTAAGTTGGATGAAGCGAGAGAGAAACCACTCCAAAATTTTGGAAGATTTGAATTCTGTTGGCATTTGGAAGTGGTTGTCCATCCTTGAGCCATGAGACACGAAGAGATGGGTCATTGATTGGTTGAATTCTTGCTTCAAAGATTGATCTTCCAAGTTCTTGTTCACAATGGAATGGTTTCAGTTGGGACAAGAACTTCGGTGTTAGGTCTTGAGCAGAGTGAGAGAACTGAATCTCCCGAACATCATCAACATCCAATTGACGGTTTTGCTCGAATTGATGAAGCTCGACCTTTGGATGAACAATGATGGTAGCCTGGTTTTCAGCCTCTCCAAGTTGGTTGAATGCACGGCAGGAATAGTATCCACTGTCGTCCTTGGATGTTTGTGGAACGTCCAAAGTGGCGAAACCATGGGAAAGGTGTTGACGGTATTTGTCATCTGAAGTACTCGATATAAAATATTTTCATAATTTCGAAAAACTTACTGTTGACCAATTCCTTTCCGTTCAACAACCAGACAACCTTCAAGTTTGGATCGTTTATTGGTGTCAATTTAGTCTCCAAATGAATTGGTTGACCTTCAAAGATTTCCTGAGATCTCAAATCAGAATGGAAGTTCGGCAAGTCAAGTTGCACTCCAGCCGGAGCCTGAGCACCTTTCGATTGGTACGAAGTTCCACCGAATTGAGTTCCGGATTGTCCTTGTTGTTGGATGAAAGTTCCGTGTCCAACAACGGCGATGTTAGCGGCGACACGAGCTTCTCCAAGTGGGTTGACAGCGACAATTGTGTACTCTCCTTGATCGAAAACTGTAACTGGATTGATTTCCAGAGCAGCGATTCCAAAGTCAGTGAGAGTGGCAATTCTGGAAGAGGCGAGAATAGCCTTTCCATTCAGAAGCCATGCAATTCTAAGATTTGGATCATCAACTGGGGTGTATTTGATTTCAAGTCTTGCAGATTGTCCTTCAATCAGTTGTTGAGATTGGAGGGATCCTTCGAATTTCGGTGCTGATTTCGACGCGGAAACATCTTGCAGTTGGTTGACAGGTGTTCTTGATCTTTCCACTTTGTCCACTTTCCGAAGAGTGATCATTTCTCTGTGGGCTGGTCCAGTGAACTTCTGTCGAGAGTTCACAACGACTCTTCCCTTCAGTGTTGTTGTTCCGTGTTTGTTGGTGGCGTCACACCGATACCATCCTCCTTCTTTCAAAGTGGCATTGTTGATGTGTAATGTTGTCTCGTTTCCTTTGGAATCGACGCTGAAACAGTATTATTGAACAATTATTTCAAAAGATTTCAAACTTACGCATAATTGCCACCCGATGAGATCGGTTCATTATCCTTGAACCATTTGAAGCTCACACCTTCTCCGGCTGCCTTACAGTAGAGCTTCACGGAATCCCCGTCATAAAGTGTAGTCGACTGGAACTTTCCAGTAAATTCTGGAGCTTCCGGTGACTTGGCTTCTGAATAAATTTAATTTTTGAAATCCAGTTTTTCTAAACTTCAAAAAAAAAGAAACTTACGAAGAACGTTCAATGAGAACCTGCTCTGGAACGATCCTCCATCATTTCTGGCGACCAACATGTACATATCTGCATCATGTGCGTCAACCTTCTCGATAATGAGCCGACCGCTGCCGTCTGGCCCATTCTCGATTTTGTACTTTCCACCCGATTGAATTACAGTTCCATCTGACTTCTGCCACGTCAGTGTTGGTGTGGGTGTTCCGACGACTTTTGCGCTGAATGTTACTGTCTCAAAAGCCTTTGCTGCGACGGACTGTGGATGGACAAGGAACTGTGGTGGACGAGCGTTAACGAGTGCTGCTCCGTGCTCGTGTCCACGTGCTGTTTGTGATGATGGACCACCGTTTGCTGCATGGACGGCGGATCCATTCTTTGCTGAACCGTTTGCTGACCCGTTGGCGGTTTTGGCGGAGCCATTTGCTGCTTTGACTCCTCCGTTCTGAAATAACCACAAATTTTGTTTTCGATGTGCATAATTCCAAAAAAAAAAAAGAACTTACGGTTACTTGGGTTGGCTGCTGCTGTCTGAATACTGGCATTGTGTTTTGGTGATGATCTCTGAGATGCTGCTGATATTGGTTAAAATGATGGAACTGCGGTTGCTGTTCCTGTTGCTGCTGCTGATGGTGATGATGATGTTGTTGATGCTGTTGATAGAGTTGCTGCTCCTAAAATTCAAATTCATTAGTTCTCAGACTTGTCCCTCCAAATTAAGCTTACTCTATTCAACTGCTGCTGCCTACGATGTTGTTCGTATAGGTTTTGGTGGGATACTTCTTGACGTTGTTGTTGATGGAATTGTTGCTGCTGCTGCTGATGTTGTGGTCTGATCTGCGCGTAATGTGGTTCTTGATATTCGTCAGAAGCGTATTGAGGTCGATGGACTAGATCGAAATCTTGCCAGGTTTGATGAGCTGGTGGGGCTTGTTGATATTGAAGATGATAAGGCTGAGTTTGCTGCTGTTGCCTTAACCTCTTCTCGTGCTCCAACCGATGACGTTCTTCTTCAAGTCTGGCTCTCTCCTCCTTCTCTGCCTTTTCACGTTCGAAAAGCTCTTGCTGCTGAAAATGAACAAGTTAGAATTTTGAATTCTAACATTTTTCTCACCTGCTGCTGCCGCAATCGCTTCTCGTGCTCCAACTGCCGACGTTCCTGTTCCAATCGCTCGCGTTCCGCTTTTTCGCGCTCAAAAAGCACGCGAAGACGGTCCTGCTCCTCACGGATGCGTCGGTTCTCGGCGTCGCGTTGTCTCTGTTGTGCGAGACTCGCCTCGACGAGCGCCTGCTGTTGTTGTTGGCGATCACGCTGGAAACGAAGAAAAAATTGAAGAAATTATTTCATAATGTTTTGGGTTTGGAGTCGAGTCAGTCTTTTTTTTGGGTCTCTTTGTCATTATTTTGTGTGAAGTGTGAGAGAAAGAGTCCCGACTTGCGGGGGAGTGTTGAGGACCAATTGGTCGGAAACGTTCGGAGCTCAAAAATCTTCGAGGAGTCGTTAATGGTGATTGATATACTTCACACTTGCAGAAAGATCATAAGGGAGTGATAATGGAACCGGATATTGGTCTAGAGTTGTCTTATCACGTAGACCGATTATGGATTCTAGCTAGAACTTGAAGCGTGAGTTTTCAGATTGGTAGCTTGAAGAACTTATCCAGACCGAATCAAAAATAGAGGACAAGATTGTCTTGAAAATAGTTATTAGGCTAGTTTTGACAAAATATTCGCAAATGAATGTGCAAACTCTCCTATCAGGAATTGGTTTCAGATTTCAAGTTTTTTTTTTGTAATTTGTAGTTTTAACCCTCAAAACATTTTCAAGCCTAGGTTGAGTTTCAGCTTATTTGCCACCTATCCGGACTGGACAGACTAAAAATCGGTCTCTCTGAACGACTTGTTTGTTTTCAGATTTACTTTTATTTCCAGACAAATCACCCATTACTCTTCTCCTATCTCCATCCACTAACTGCCAGTTCTCTACCAATTCCACTCAATCACCCGTCATAAAAAAAAGCTCCAAGAAGAAGATCTCGAGGCCCAATGGCAATTTTGCACCCCGACCATCATTTGATTCCGTAACATTACACTTCTCACTTCCCCTCCCGACGACAACCTGGCCAAAGCCAATTGTTATGCAATGGCCAATCGTCGTTGGGTGGAAAATAAGTGTGCAACAGAGGCAAAAAATAGACAGTTGTGTTGTTTTGTGCTCCAAAAAATGGAAACAAGAGGGTGTCGAATGACGTTGGTCAGAGAGAACTTATGTTGTTTTCCAGGAGGAAATCTTTTTTGAAATTTCGAAACCTCTGAGACTTACCTCTTGCTGTTCGCGGAGCTGATTTTCCTTTCGTCGTTCGTCCGGCACACTCAAGGGGTAGACCTCGATGCGCGCTGAACTTTCGACCTGAAAATATACATTTTTGAAAAAGTATTTTTAAAAACAAAAGGGAATGAGATGAACCTAATATTCAGAAAAGTTGATTGATCATTGGAACACCAGAATTTGGAGGGAAATTTTCGGAGGAAGACAACATTTTTGCAAGATGTCTGATCATATCTAATTGTGTGTGATGATGATGAGAGCAAATATTGAAAAGATTCAAAGTGTTTAGAGTGCAGGAAAGAAGACAATGGATATTTCGAATCGATAAGCAAACGAACATTGCGCAATTTTTATAAGGAGGGGTTCCTTGCTTTGATTACAGAAAAAACACAATCTCTTTATGGGATCACTATTCATTTCTGGAATTTCAAGTTTTGGTAGAACTCTGGGTTTTGGATACTGTGAAACTGCTCGGAAACAGAAAAGACACAACTCAATCTTTTTTTCGTAGGATAGTTTTTCAAAATTGGCAAAAAAGAAAACGTTCTATAGAATTTCCGTACAGTATTTCTAGAAGGACAAGTTGAAGGTTTTGTTTGCAGGTTTCATAATTTTTAACGAGCTGTCAAAACTAGATTTTTAGATCTACGGAAGATTTTTCAATTGAAAATAACGTATACATTTTGAAAGTACTAATTCGACCTCCAGACTTGTCGAAAATTTCAAAAGTAGCTGGTCGGAACTCCACTTTTTTGTGATCAGTCAAAATCTCTTCCGATTCACGGACAGCAAAAATGGAGTAAGTTATGAAAACAAGAAGTTTAGAATTTCCTGAGGTCAGGAAAATTAGTTTTCTTGGGACCGAAACCCAAGGATTACTGGAAATTTGAACTAGGTGCAAAAAATTTCCCAGCTCAAAAAGTGACAATGTTTTTGTTTACCACCATCGATCCCTTGAGGTAATACTGATAGAACACTGGAAAAATAGGTGGAGCTCCCCCCCACTCAAAAATCGTCAAAGATATCAAAGCAATTCATCTATCTGAAGCCCTAGAGGAGTTGGAGAAAAAAGCAGTAAAGGTGTGAAAGTTGGGAAAAGAGAGAGTTTGAGATTTCATGGATCCTTCTGCCAATTGATGAGATGGCAGGAAGGGACCGGGAGAGCAAGAGCAACAACAAAAACGGGGGGAGCTCCCAGGCTTTGATCATCAGATCTTTCTCTGATTCTCTTGTGTCAAGGTGTCCGAGACTTCTGTGGATGATAGAGATTTTGGGATCTCTCTCTCTTTCCATCTCTCTGCCTAGCTGTTTATCTTCCTTCTTCTTCCTTCCCCCGCACCTTTTTGTCCCCTCTTTTTTTGAACTCTCCTCCTTGCCGAACTTCTGCGTATGCGCCAATTAGCACAATATCTATTGGTCTTTCTCAAGCCCCCACGGGAGGAGAAGATTGCAACACACAATGGCTGGATCCCGGGCTCCCGCTCCCCTTTCCTCGTCTTCCTTCTCATTCTCACATGTGGGAAATAATGATGGAACGGGCGAACAAACTACGGTAGGATGAGAAGAAGGATGACATACTCATGAACGAGGAGATAGAAGTAGGAAAAAGTGGTTTAGTTGCAATAGTAACGTGGCTTTTGGATGCAATAAAAAGGGACCAAGAACAATAAATCAAAGAAAAAAAATTGGGATCTGAAGATTTTGCAGAAGAATTTTATTTGCTGACTGGTAAAATACATTCTTTATGCATTTTTCAAAATCTGTTGCCGAAATGACAAGGATCAAAATTACCGGGAGCTGCTTATAATTGAACAGTTGGAAATTGGGCCTGATTGTCCCATCAGAAAAGTTTTTTGGATAAATTGATAAAAAATGGTTTTAAAAAATCGATAATTGTGGGGATTCTCATTTTCAAATAGGTGTGATTTCGAAACCCGCCCGAAAAAGCCCGGAAGTTCAGGACATGCTCGGAAAAAATTTTGGAAGCCTGACCCGGCCGGTGAGCCCCGATCATCATTTTTTTTCGAATTTTTTCCAGGCTTTCAAAAATTCTTTTTTTCAAAAACACTCAAAGAAACCTGGCCCGAACCGTCATAACAATGACTTTATATAGAACTTTTGAATGTACGAATTGAGTTTATGAGTTTTTCTTTTTTCGGTTAAAATTGATATGAAGAGATCAGTGTTTCAGCAACTGGATGTGTAAGAAAATAACCTCTCTCTCAAAGCTCCAAAAGTAAGGAAAGAAGATTTTTTGCACAGTTTTAGGGAATAGGCAGATGAATAACATCAAAAGATTTTTTCCAGAAGTCTGGAGCCTCAATGAAAATCCCTCAAAAAAAGTACGTCCTCTTCTGAGTTCTCATTAAAACTCCACCAAAACAAAATAAAACTTTCGAAAAGTGCGAAAAGGATAATTGATGAGAAATGAACCTCCGTTCATCACCACCTATTTCAATAGAGTATCTCGTAACTTCCTCCTCCTTTCCTTTTTTCTTTGTCTTTTTTTTTTTCAAAAATCCTCTTCTTCTTCATATTTCCACACAAAACTGTTTCATCACTGCCCTCCTCCTCCTACCAATATTCCATTCTTTTTCAAGTGCTCTCTCTCTCTCTCTTTTTCTGTATGTGGGGGAGATTTGCTAAGTAAATATCTGAGAGAAAGAACTGTCTCCTAGAGATAGATATGAGCTACGTGCACTAATAAGAGAGAAGATAGAGAGTGATAACGATAAGAAAATATTGATTTTTTGAGTTGAAAAAAATGTTCAAGAGGGGAGAAGAATCATGGGAACGAACGGGAGTTCAAGGAGCGAGGGGTGAGAATTCCGATAAAAAAAGTGGAGATAAAATTCAGGAATGTATTTGTGAAGCCAATATTTCCTGGTACAATTTGTTCGGCTCTCACTATATAATTTTCGGGAATACATATTTTTGAAATAAAACAACATCCGAACTCACTTTTCCGAAGCGATTCTCTGAAACCACTGTATAATCTCCAGCCTCGTCTATCGTGACCATTGAGATTTTGAGCACTGCCATGGATCCCTTGTATGTCATCTGCATTCGGGGACCAGAAACTTGAAGAGGTCGTCCGTTGAAGTGCCATTGGATCTGAAATCAAAAAAG
Organism: Caenorhabditis brenneri; assembly: GCA_000143925.2. NCBI lineage: Eukaryota > Metazoa > Nematoda > Chromadorea > Rhabditida > Rhabditidae > Caenorhabditis > Caenorhabditis brenneri. Next base: position 132,462 of record GL379811.1, read on the forward strand.
TTCTTGTGTACTTGTTTTTCTAAGTTTGAAAAAGAAGAAAAAAAACAAGAAACTCACCCTTGGTTTCGGGTTTCCAACAATGTTGGCCTGCAGAATAGCGTCTGTTCCCTCGGTGAGTCGAAGACCACGGAGAGGAGTACGGATGATAGGTTTGGTGCCAACTCCACGAGCATCCAGAGCGGATAGTTCGGGTTCGGTTTCTGATTCGGAGATCGTCCAGTGCTAGAAAACATGAAATTTCAGACTGGGACCCAGTACAAATTGAACATTTATGGATAAGAAAATTCGAAGTTCAGTTTGAGAATAATTTTCAGTATTGTTTTGCAACCAGATAATAATTTCTGTCAAGCAGAAACTTCAAAAACTCGATAGTTTTTTTAATGGTTTTTTGAGCCCCATCCTCTAGGGTCAGCACTCTAACTCACCATATCCACACTTCCCTGATCCGTATCATAACCCTGTTTCTGCATTTGCTTCTGAGCAACACTACTTGGCCTCAGTGTCTGTGACAGTAATCCCTGCTTCCTATCCTTTGTTAGCCTTGTCTGCTCATTCGCAAACCATCTATCATACTGTTCCCTTGGAAGTAACTGAGCTCCACTCATAGCCTCTCCATGAACATTCGTGGCTTTGATTGTGTATTCTCCAGCGTCATCATTAAACATTTGTGGAATAATCAATGAAATGATTCCAGTTTTTGCGTCATGTTCAATCTTGGCTCGGTAGTTTTGCAGAGGTTTTCCATTTTTCATCCATTCGATGTTCGGTGGAGGGACGGCAATAACACGCCCTTCAAAAGTAACTCCAGCTCCTGGTTTCAGAGGTTGATGACGGAGTTCTTTGAGAAAGATTGGAGCAGATGGACCAACTGGAGTTTGTGGTGGGGCTGGGGAGCTAGAATAGAATGGATTGTTAAAATTGTTGCTGATAAAGAAGGTTTTTTTTTGAAAACTTTTTTTGCGATTTTCCAAAAATAAAACACTTACGCCACAGCAGATTTGGCTCCTGGAACTGGTGTCGGTGCTGGAGCACAAATCAGGATACACGTGGATTGTTTCGTTCCAGCAGAATTTGAAGCTTGAGCTGTGAATCGACCACTGTCAGCAGCTTGAACTTGAGGAATGACTAGTCGATGTTTCAGACCATCCTCTTCGATCTGGAATAAGTTTTGTATAGTTTTCTATTCATAATTTCAAAAGATTCATTTAAAAAACTAACTCGATAATCTGGGCACATGGAGACATTATGTCCGTCTTTGAGCCATTTGATCGCCGGATCCGGATGGCCTTCGAGTTGGCATTCCAGAATGATCGTCTCGCCAACCACTGCTCGTTTATCGGCTAGCGGCTGAAATCCTCAAGTTTTCCCTTCTATTTTTTCCCATAGAAATACTATTTGATTTCGGCCTTTCATATTTTCTGTCAAAAAAACGACACCTTTTCCAAAAGAGCCGAATCAATAACTTAAAATTAAACTGACCCTAATAAAAGTCGGTGCAACCCGGTTGGCGGCATCTCGCTCGCCGAGCGGTTGCTTGAACGGCATACTTCTTCTTCAACTACGATGTTTCGAATTCTGATTCTTTTTTGGTAGAGTTTCGATTTTCTATTCAGATGGATATAATTTGGCCCATGCGCTGAAAAAAAGAAAGGTTAAAGGTGAAAGTAAGGAGAATATTTCAACAAGTTTTACGAGAGGCAAAAGAACAAACAGATATTCCAAAGTTTTTATAGCAATGGTAAGAAAGATAACGCAGGAAAAAAGCTGAAAATACTCCAACAATTTTGGAATCCGTGAAGAATTATCAAAAAGCTGAAAGACATGCTAAAATCATTGAGTTCTTTCCCCATATAAATAAGGAAATTGAAAATCGACAGAAGTAATTTCAAATCAATCAACAAACTTTACAATTTTCCAATTCAATCATGCAAAACTCCGTGTTCCCTTTGGGAAAAAGATACAATGGATATGAATATTCTTTTCTGAACATTAGGCAACAGTTTTCCGAGGGATGCTCCCGCGGAAAGAGGCACAGAGTTACACTCGAAAAGGGCAAAAATAAACAGGAGCCGGAGATCTTCGAAGACAAAGCAACTCGAAATATCTTCATATTCCTTGATTCATGATAATCTTCACTAAATGGACAATAGATAGCGAAAAGTGTGAGAGGCGGCAGACGTTTTGAAAACGGAAATTTGAAACCAAGTGAAATAAAGAAACATTTTGAAAGTCTGTTGATAAATTCATCATGAAGATTTATTGATTACGAGAACAACTGTCACTTATTTGTTACTGTGTTGGTTGCCACACACACGCACAACTCAATCCTACTATCCCAACAGTCTTTTTTCTTGTTTGTCGAGCTCTCAGAAAAGAAAACGAGCAAAAAATTCAACACCCCGCACTTTCTCACATACATAACAGATCAAAGGTGGATTTTTGAATTATCATTTTGGATTCCGGTATCACTTTTCGAGAAGTTTGAAAGTGAAATCGTCTTAAAATCAGAGAAAAGAATTCGAAACTCCAAAAAACAGTACCCCAGCTTCTATCCACAATAAATTATATGTTTATTTTCAACTTTTCGAGTTTCTGACCCTTTCCAACTTGGTCCATAGTTTTGAATTCATCAAAAACTACCTATTTTTGTTTTCTGGTCACAACTAAAACAAGAAAACATCTGTACCTACAGTAACGCATTCAAAAAAACTTGTCATTCTGATCGACTGAGTTTTAGGCACTCTGGAAAGTATTCTGTCTCAGGAACCTAACTTTCGAAACCCAAAACTTAATCATCCAACCAAATTCATAGTTCTGATAAATCTGAAAGCATTTCCTGAGAATTCTTATAAATTTGAAACTATAAGACGCCTGAGCGTCTAGAACTCAGAAAGAACAGACCCGTTTCATCAAATCAAATAAACAAAAATTAGGTAAAAAAAAGCACAAAGAGTATCTTGAAACACAACAAATCTACACACATACATATCCCTCTACACGCTGTTGTTAGTAGGTGGAAATGAAGATTTTGACCCTATGCCTGCGTTTCCTTGAAATCGCAGTCTCTTGGAGTTCGGGAGCCTCACATCCCGACGGCTCTCGAGCAAGTACGCTGTAATGCTTCGGGAGAAAGAGACAGCCGGGATGGAAAAATGGGATCCCGAAGAAGAAGTTGAGATATGTAGAAATAGAGAAAGAGAGAGGATAAAAGTGAGTGCGGTTTAGTAAACACTTGCTTGTCTTTTCTTTGGAGAGCATTCCCTCTCTCCCGTTGAAACATCGGAGAAACATGATTTTTTAGGTAGAAAGCGAACGGCAGGGGGAAGAAGAACAGTGATGATTGGAAAACTGGTTGAACATTGACTCAAGTACACAGAAAAGTTTTTGAACTATTTGTTTTTGAGAAAATTCAAAATTGTTGTCCCAAATGTGGCACATTTTAGTAAAACAGGCAGTTTGGTTGGACCACTGTCTCGCACTTGTGCATCGGATGGAAAATTTGATATGTCAATTACATCGCTCGGATGATGATTGACATCCGATTGACATGATGCGCTTGCGGAATTCCATGGTTACCTGCGAGCTTCGGAAGGAATTTCTTTCTTCCTTGTGCTGCACTATCACTCTAGATTTTATGGAAATCTTTTTCAGTGTTTTTGTTCGGTAAATCAATTTCCACTTTTCACCATATTTTTCCTTCAAGAAATTCTCAATCTTCTTCACTTTCTTCTTTTAACATCCATTCTAATTTTTCTCAAATGCCCTTGAATTTTGTTGATCAGTGGTCTTTTTTGATTTCACCCTTCAAATAGTTTTCGTTAGTCCACATTAATTCGAGTAGACCGCCCTTTTTTGTCACATCGCACGTACAAATTAAGTAATCACATCATCCTTTCCAATGATCGGACACAGGGTTAGTATATAAATTGAACATGTTTGTGTGAAAAACAGTAGTTAATCTGAACTATTTCTGTGAATTCGGATTTGAAAAAGAAAAAAATGGCGAGATTTTCGAACAAGGTGGCAATTGTTACAGGTAAAACTAGTAGTTCTTGATCTTCAAGTTAATCAGCAAAACACTTTTTGTCATTTTTTTTACACTATCTCATATAACCATGATCTATTCTTCGAATCCATCCCAATTTTCCAGGTTCCTCCTCTGGAATAGGCCGTTCCACAGCAGTTCTTCTTGCCAAAGAGGGAGCTAAAGTGACGGTTACTGGAAGAAGCTCTGAAAAACTACGAGATACTGTAGATGAGATTTTGAAGGATGGAGGAAAATCAGAAAACATCAATATTGTCGTAGGAGACTTGACAGAAAGTGAATGTCAAGATGATTTGGTGAAGAGTACATTGGAACGATTCGGGAAGATTGATATTTTGGTGAGTTACAATTTTCAGGATAGAGTCAGTATTCAAAAGTGCTTTCAGGTCAACAATGCCGGTGCTGCGTTTGCAGATCCAAGTGGAGTTATTGGTATTGCCACAAATATCAATTTGTTCGATGATATGTTGAAATTGAACTTGAGAAGGTATGAATCAGGACTTAATTTTTATTGCTAATTGAATATTTTTTTAGTGTAGTAGAGCTGGTCCAAAAGTGTCGTCCTCATCTAATCGCTAGCAAAGGAGATATCGTCAACGTCTCCTCAATTGCAGCTGGGCCACAACCGGTTAGTTTCCTGTTCATTCTATGAAAAATTCCTATACTCTATGAATTTCAGTTCGTCTACTACACTTTCTACGGAATCGCCAAAGCTGGCCTTGATCAACTCACCCGTTCCTTGGCTATCGAACTCATTGCACATGATGTTCGTGTCAATTCGGTCAGTCCTGGTTTGATCTCCACTGGATTCCTTACAGCTGTCGGAATGCCAAATGAAATGGCTAAGAAAACTGAGAATTATTATGCGAGTCACCGAGACTGTATCCCTGCAGGTAGACCAGGGACACCAGAAGAGATTGCCACTTTGATTGCATTTTTGGCTGATAAAAACTCAAGTGGATTCATTATTGGGCAATCGATTGTTATTGATGGAGGCACTTCTTTGGCTTTGGCTATGCCAAGTCACGACTTGTCAAAAGCTTTGTAAATTGTATATGGTCTAGAGATTTGATGATCAATTGAATAAAATATAGCATCTGAATTACAAGAAATCTGTTTATCGTAATTAATTTTGACGCGGGAAAGGCAATGGTGCTATCGAAGAAAATGCAAAAGTAACCACCGCTGTGTGCGGTGAGTTCAAAGATTATCCTACACTCGTGTATAGATTTAGACCAAAAATAACAATTTGAAGCGCATGAAAAAATGAAAGAAGAAAAGCCGATTACATTTCACACTTTTTAGGTAAACACGATATCGAACCTCTAGTGAAAATTGTTGCAGTGCATTGCATAAATAAATCTTTTTTTGAATTAGGAGAAAATTTTGATTCAGATCGACTGTAAACCAAGAAAACTATGACAAGATTTTATTGCTAATGTCAAATCCTAGAAATGCTCTGAACTTGATTATTTGAGTTCAGAGGTACTTCTAGTCCGAATCTTCTGAATAATCGTTGACGTAACGCTGGTAAACAGAATATTATAGCCATGGGATCCAATACTGGAAACGTGGAGACAGCGACTGAGGAGATCCAATTGACCCAGCTGGAAAATAGTATTGGGCACACACAGAATGAGTTGACTTACCCAGCAAAATCAATCCTGAATGCACTCCCGAATAGAACCAATATACAAGGCAAGAAGCTGACACAGATCGGGATTGCTGTCTGGACGAATAGAGCCATGAACAGTCGCTTTTGCATTTGAGTTGTTTTTGGACTCAAACTCGTTGATGTCTTGTTCAGACCATTCATAATCTGGAATTTCTAACTAGATTTTGAAAAAACTTCAGTCAACTCACTTTGTAACCTAATGTGAAATACAGCGTAACCGAATATGAAGCTAATATTGTTACAATAATAGCCCCTAGCCAAGATCGGAATACATCATCTGCCGAAGATTCCTGAGAAAAAGACTCAAATATCTAAATAGTCATGGGGTCCTCAAAACTTACTGAGAATATTGTAATTTTCATGTTAACATCTTCAATATTTCCTCCGAAAGCTTGCTCGAATGACTTTTTTGCATACTTTCTTGACTCCTCACTCGGATGCATTGTATAATCTGCGACGACTCCCCATGCCGCAATATGAAAAATAACTAGGAATATAGCAGATAGAAGACCATAGGGAAAGAAATATCTAGCAACGAAATGATTGTTTCGAAGTATCATAAAACGGAATATAAAATGAGAGTTCAGAATCCCATATGTTCCACTGATAAAAGCACATCGGAAAGCGATGAGTGTTTCGGCAAGGTCGGATCTCTAAAGGTTGAAAGCGTGTGCAAGTTTGAAATTATAAGCTCACTCACTTCCAAAAATGGACCACCAACTGTGAAGAATACTGTCGCATATCGATAACTATGCACACACTGAAACACAATTCTTTGCCAGATTTTTTTTCGAATGAAACCTACAACTGGTACAAGAAGATCAGCAATTGAAGCTATCATGTTGAAAGTCGCAAAAAAATATAAAAGATATTTGTAATCTCCGAACTGGAATTTCCTCTCGGTTCCAATCAAATATACAAATACTGGATTAAAAATAAAAGAGCAGATGAAGAATATTTTGGGAAAAATGAAGTGTGCCCAATTGATGAACATTCTGAAATCTCAAATTAGTCGATTCGGTTCAACATTACATATTTTGAGATGACTTCTTGATTAGTTTCACTTAACAAAACATCTCAGAAAGGGAGATGCACTTCCAAGGCTCAAATTGATAAAAAGAAGTTATTTGAGACTTGAGATTATCAAAAAATTGTTAAGAATTCAGTGAATGAAAATGACGTGGAAGGTAATGTGATGGAGGATTAGGTAGTGACGATGGACATTGAAAATGACACATGAACTCAAAATAACGTGTAAGTAAAACATTTTTCAGCTCAGTTTTCAGCTCAATTTAGAAAATCAGATGAGGCCGTAAGAAGGTGGGTGGAAGATAACCAATTTCTGAAATTGTGTGTTGATGTCTCTTCAATGAGTTTTCTGACAGGTCCCAAAAGACGATGTAAAGTTGAGTTATTTTTCGAATGTCTGAACAGAATCGTTATAGTGAGATTTTTGTTTATTTGATGACGTGGTTTTGAATAACACCCTAACGAATAAAAAAGAGAATTTGGAGAATTTCGAGAGTTTTTGTCAGAAAATCAAGGAATAGCCATTTTATACTCATTTTCAATTTTCAAGAATAACAAAAGGACTCACTTCAGTTACCACGAATCGTAGTCGGCCTGATTTTCTGCCAGACTTTTCTAGAGTTTTCTCTTCCGGGTTTGAATCTCATTTTTCATAAAATTTCAATTTCTGATAACTCGATCTATCTGCACTCGCTGTCTACTCAACATGCACTCATCAAAGATTGAGAAAGCGTGACCGTGGGAAAACTTATGATGCCCGTCATTCTAGAATTTCGATTGGCAGGTAGCCATGCAGAAATTCTCACAAAAGTTGCGTTTCGTTGAAAAAGAGAGTGGGTGTTTTTTGCTCATATGAATATTTTTTAATTAAACCTATGTTAGTTTATTTCTGAAAATCTTCTTTCAATTGAAAACATGTTTTTAAATATTAACTTCACCTACTGACCTTACTCTAGCTGAGAAAATACATTAGAACAATGAACTAACATCGGAAATTAATTTGAAGGACAATGTTTTTTGTTTCAGATTTGGTTAACCAGCGATAACAACAGTTCTTTTATAGGGGCCGTTTACCATAGCATAAATCAGAACAAGGTGATCTATTGAGAACATTCTTCCGTCAGTCAGTAGGGACCATTAGTCTGAGAAACTGTTTTCTCAGACAAGAACCAAGACACACGAAATGTTTAGGGAATATTACTTCACAAGTATTAAGTCATATATGTTTACTGGGTCTCAATCCTTTTGAGAATTTCAGCAGTTAAGCTGGACCAATCAAGATTCTTTATCGTGTTCTGAAGATTTTGATATCCAATACCAGCGTCCTGAAAATTGGAGGTCAAGTCTGGTGGTTAAAGATTTATTCCGGACATAAAAGTAGTGACACAAATAAAATCTAGCAAATCTTTCCAGCAGTATAAACGTTCTCAAATGTTAGATATAGTTTGAATTCGATTAGAAGCCCTTGGTGCAATTTTGAATCCAATTGTCATGAACAGTCGATGACGAAGTGCTGGTAGACATAAAATCTTTGCCATCGGACCCAATACTGGGAACATTGACAATGCCACAGACGAGACCCAGTTCATCCAACTGTAACTAAAATTTTTAAGAAGCGAAAAGGTTTTGAGTCCTTCTTGGGTATTTCATATCGGAATACAGATGCATACAAAACCAGAATGAAAGGCGTGAAGCTGACAAAAAATAGTTATGGAAGTTTTGAACAGATAAAGCTACAAAAGAGACGTTTTTGCCAATTGAGTTGTTTTTATGGCTCATTGTGGTTAGCCCACTGCATAATCCAGACTTGATCTGAAAAATATACTTCTGACATTTCTGCAGAAGGAAAAGAATATTGTAACATACTTTGAAGCCCAAAACAAGATACAGAAATATGGAGTATAAAGAAATAACTGTCACAAGTATATTCCCAACCCAAGACCGAAAGACAATTTCTGACGATGCTTCCTGAAGAAATTAGTGGTCCGATTTGTTTCATAGGAAGAGAACTCACAGAAAAAATCCAGATTTTCATGTTGATATTCTCCATATTTCCAAAAGACTGTTCGAAAGATCCTCGCATATATTCTTTTGCTTCATCATTTGACGTCATTGTTTTATCGGTTACACAGAACCATAAAAATATATGCATAGATACAAAGCATACTGAAGAGTGTAGGCCATAAGGATAAAAGTATTTAGAAACATAATAATTTTGTCGAAGAGACAAGTACCGGAAAATAAAATGAGAATTCAGAATCGCATAGGTTCCTCCAATGAAAGCAAGTCGGAATGCAATGCAAGATTCATTTGTTATTGATTTCTGAACCATAACATTAGTGGGTTTCTAGACAATTTCAACTTACATCCGAATAGAAGCCATTAACTATGAACACCACTATAGCAGATCGATAAGTATGAATGCACTAGAAGTGGTTATTCAGAAATGGTTGTGAAAACTGGATAACTTACCACCGGAATCAAAAGATCTGTCAAAGAAGCGATAATATCAAACATAGCCAAAAAATAGAGGAGATATTTGTAGTTTCCGAAATGGAAGTCTCTTTCAGTCTTGACGAGCGATATGAAAACTTGATTGGTAATGATGGATAGAATGAAAAAAGCTTTTGGAATCAGGCAGTGAGCCCAGTTGATGAACATTTCAAGAAATAAAACAGATACTTCCAGCTGAATACCTACTGCCAAGTTTATTCATCGATCTAGCTTCTTGTGCAGAGAAAACTCTCTCAAGGGACGTACTACTTTGTTCTCATTCATAAAACAATAACAGACAATTTTATAGTTTACCTGGAATCCTACTAATTAGCGATTTTGTTGTGCCTGAATCATAGGAAAAGTTTTGAACAAAAACAGAAACTAAATTTCATTTAATCGACCGAACAGCTAACACGAATTATTTTGACGTATCGTTAATTTTTTTTAGAGAAAAACTTGGAACAACGAATTGAAATTTTATGAAATGAAATTATTAAACAAAAAAAAAACAGATAAATTAATTAGAAACACTAGCAACTCTTGAACCCACAGTTCCCACTGTAATGTTCATTCTATTGTCCTCCTCCTTTCTGCCAGTGAGAACACTCACGACAAAATCTCGATAGGGTTTATATATGAAAAGTGTGCTACAAGTACTCAAAAATCCATGATTCGCCATTATGAGCATCGAATTGTTGTTGTATGCTGAAAAACTTCGAAATGTATATCTGATGAACATTCAAAAGAATAATATTCGAGAAACATTATGATTCATTTATCTCGGTGTCTTACACACAAACCTTGATTATAATAATTTATTTTGTCTGAATACATTATATATGCAGTTGGAAATGCAATTGAAATCCATGGTACTGATACCTGCAGAAATAAGAAAGTTTCGATTTTTGGTATAAATAACGAACCTGTATCGAAACATAAATCAAAAACTTCTTCTGAAGGTTCTTAGTTTCTACAGAAACCCTGGCATTTGTTACCATTGTAAGATGATAAATAGTTGGAAGTAGGAAGAACATTGCTTGGAAAATAACGGCAGAAAACCCGATCGTGATAGACCAAAATGGAGTTACTTCTCCTCCTTTCAACAAAACATATGTTTTTGGATCCCAGAATTCAATAGTCGGACAAGGAATGCGCTGGAAACTTTGTTTTTTTTTTCCAATAAATTTGAAAATAATTCTTCAAATCCAACCTGCAAAATGATTTTCCTCAACTCCGCTTGGTCTGAATTTTCTAGATAAAACGGTAGATCTACAACGAAAGCGAACACATAATTGAATCCAAAATATATTAAACGAGTCCTTTTACTGTTTATTTTTAGCTTAATTGTTGTTATTTGATTCTGACGATTTTCATATAACATTATCAAGCAGACACCCATCACTGGAAACAATTTGTAAATTTCATTTCAGCACAGGAAAGAAAAACTCACTCGTAATAGAAACTTGTCCCCAATATGATTGCCATTTGACGCCTACTCCTAGAGCACCTAGAAGCCCAAGAGGAACTCCAGCTGCACTCGGACCGAAAACATACGGAGCAGAGTAGACTGTGAACATCAAATCCAAGTTAACACTCCAAGCATGAGCAAATAACATTGGGGTTTTCATATTTTTCATTTTTTTCGGAGTGACTTTGGCGATGGTATAAAAAGTGAATAGTGATAGAGGAATGGTGAAAAATGCAGTGATATGATATGCATTTCTAAGATAGTCAGCTGACCAGAAGTATGAATAATTAGCCCGGCAATCTGATTGATTGAAGTCTTTCCACTCCATCTGAAAACTTAAAATATGGACAGAAAAAGTTAACAGGAGCAGTGAAAAAATATATTATCTCAAAATCATGAATATATATATATATATATATATATATATATAATGAATGACAATTTTTGTCAAACATCTGAAGATTGGAAATATAAAAAATAAAACAGATGAAAATCTACTTTTTTTCACGTCGTGAAAAAGACGTTTGAGAAAACTAAATGACAAGTTTAGTCAGACAAGTACTTCTAGTTCTGACAGAATCACGGAAACAAGTTATAATTTGTAGCGTTCAACGCATGTTATGGGCATGAATTCCTTCCAATATTGAATTAAGTGAAAACGAGTGAATTATGAAAAAAACTGACGACAACAAAAATAAATATATAATTTGCCATCAAACTCGAAGATCCCTTTAAGATAAAATCTGAATGGTTTTTAATCGACCGAACAGCTAACACAAAATGTTTTGACGTATCGTTTATTCTTTTAGAAAAGACTTGAAACAACAAAATGAAACTTTGTGAATTTCAAATTAATAAACAAAAAACTAACGGATGAATTAATTAGAAATACTTGCAACTCTTGAACCCATACTTCCCACCGTAATACTCATTCTTTTAGCCTCCGCCTTCTTGCCAGTGAGAACACTCACAACAAAATCTCGATAAGGTTTATAAATGAAAAGTGTGCTACAAGTACTCAACAATCCATGATTCGCCATTATGAGCATCGAGTTGTTGTTGTAAGCTGGAAACGTTGAATTTGTCTGAATCTCCAGGAGAAAAATGTTCAAGAAAAATCAAGATTAATTTATCTCGGGCCCAACCGCACTGACCTTGATTATAATAATTTATTTTATCTGCATACATTATATATGCAGTTGGGAATGCGATTGAAATCCATGGGATTGATACCTGCAAAACTATGAGGGTTTCTATTTTAAATATTAACTAAAAATACAAACCTGTATCGATACGTATCCCAGGAACTTCTTCTGGAGATTCTTTGTTGCGTCGGAGACTTTTGCATTCGATACCATTGTAAGATGATAAATAGTTGGAAATAAGAAGAACAATGCTTGGAAAAAAATAGCAGAGAACCCAATTGTGATTGACCAAAACGGTGTTATTTCTCCTCCTTTTAACAGAACATACGTTTTTGGATCCCAGAATTCAATAGTCGGACAAGGAATGCGCTGGAAATATGATTTTTTTTTCGATAAAGAATAATTTTATATAAATCTAACCTGTAAAATGAGCTTCCTCTTCTCCATTTGGTCTGAATTTTCGAGATAAAACGGTAGCATTACAACAAGAGCGAATACATAATTGAATCCAAAATATATTAAACGAGTTCGTTTATTTTTTATTTTTAGCTTGATTGTTGTTATTTGATTCTGACGATTTTCGAATAACATTATCAAGCAGACACCCATCACTGGAAACAATTTGTAAATTTCATTTCAGAACAGGAATGAAAAACTCACTCGTAAGTGAAACTTGTCCCCAATATGATTGCCATTTAACGCCTATTCCCAGAGCACCCAGAAGCCCGAGTGGAACTCCGGATGCACTTGGAGCGAACACATATGGAGCAGAGTAGACTGTGAACATTAAATCCAAATTGACACTCCATGCATGAGCAATCAACAGTGGAGTTTTCATACTCTTCATTCGTTTCGGAGTGACTTTCACGATGGTATAAAAAGTAAATAATGATAGTGGAATTGTGAAAAAAGCAGTGATATGATATGCATTTCTAAGATAGTCCGCTGACCAGAAGTATGAATAATTAGCCCGGCAATCTGATTGATTGAAGTCTTTCCACTCCATCTGAAAACTGAAAATATAGACATAAAAAGTTAACAGAAGAAATAGAAAAAGAGATGATCGCAAAAGCATGGAGACAAAGTTGTACTTCTAGTTCTGACACAATCACGGAAACAAGTTATATTCCGCTGTGTTCAGCGCGTATTATGAGCATGAATTTCTTTCAATATTCAATTTATTGAAAATGAGTGAATTATGAAAAAAAAACTGACGACAACAAAAATAAATAGATAAATTCCCAAAACTCGAAGATCACACACACACACAAGATGAAATCAGAATTGTTTCAGCATAAAGTTTTCAGATTTTTGTGGGCTTGAAACTGTCTCTTGAATCTTTTAATGTTCAGCATTGAATCAATTTTGGTTTATCACCTACATAAAAATATAATTTGAAAGACTTCGTTCCGTTAAAAAATATAACACTCGAAACGAAAAAGATTAGGTAAAGTCAAAAAACCAACAACTTCGAAATGAACCGCGCATTTTCCGCGCGGTCCTTTCCTTCTGCCAATTTACGTCTGAACTTCGGTGTGTCCCTTTCCGTCCAAACCTTATAATTTGATATTTCGGGAGTATTGGGAGAGAAACCAATTTTCCAAGAACTCCCCGGTATACTTTCTGATCTTTCAATTGGTTTTTTGAAAGGTAGAGATTGATCATGAACCAAATAATTGGCTACGTTTGCAACATTATCGAATGGTGATACTAGGAAACACCGATCGGGTAAAGTGCAGGAATTCAATTTTCAAAAGAAGGTTCAAAAATCAAATAACTGGAATAACGTAGATTAATAGACACTTTTTGAAAATATTCGCTCAATTGACCGGCAGGTTTTCAATGAGATACGTAATGTCGGAGATAGACAAATCGAACTTCGAAGTTACGTTGAAATCGTTCTTATCGAGTTTTGCTAAACGATCCGGCTTAGAGGAACATTATTCCAAACTTCGCTCGTGTTTCTCAATTTTCATACCATCATGGTTGTTTTATAGAAATTCTCGATGATTTCCTCGAAAATGTTCCCAATTTTTTCTGCGTCAGAAACCAGAGTTGACTCAATCAGTTTCGTTTTCTCCAAATCGTTTTTTGACGCATAATTATATCCGAGTAGATATGCATAATCAACTCAGAGGGAGTCGTAGTACTTTGATCAGAACACTTTTTATTCAAACAACCTTTCTCATAGGATATCAAAAGATCATTCATTCAAGTTACAAACTACTCTAGAATAAGAACATTATGGGAACTATCCAGTTGTAACACTTCCAATGGATCCTCTATTCTGAACGGATGTTGCCCACAGTTCTTTAGGATTATAAGACTTGTTTCCTTTGAAAATACTCTTGACGAATTCTCGATATGGTTTGATGATAAAAAGTGTGCATGCAGTGCTCATCAGACCATGACTAGCCATCAAGAGCATTGAAATGTTGTTGAAAGCTGAAATTTGGATAGCCGGAATTGAAAACAATGTGAAGAAGGTTGAAGCTTGAATACTCACTTTGATCATAGTAATCGTTCTTATCAGCGTACAGTGAGTACAATATTGGGGTCACCAGAGCAGTCCATGGTATTGTAACCTATAAATATTTTTTTTAGAGTTTGTAAAACAAAGTCAACATGATTAAGCTCACCTGCATCGCCACATAGCTCAAAAACTTTCTCTGCAATGCCTTTGTTGACTCTGATACATGTGCATTCTTGACATAATTCAAATGGTAAACTGTGTGAATTGAGAAAAATAAAGATTGAACCACAATAATCATTAAACCACTCGAAATCGATAGAAATGGCAAAAGTTCTCCTCCTTTCAGCAGAACTATTGCATTTTTGTCATAGAACTCGATTGCTGGACAAGGAATTCTCTGTAAACTGTATTTGGTATTTCTGAAGTTTTTTCTAAAACCGACCTTCAGAACAAACTGTCTTAATTCCAGTTGATTCGAATCTTCCAAGTAGAATGCTAAACATAGGAAAAATGCCAAGAAGTAGTTCACAGCAAAGTATACAAGTCTAGTCCGTTTTCTTTTGATCTTAAACCGGATAGTTGTGATTTGACTATGTCTATTCTCCAGCAACATAACGAAACATACACCGATCACTGAAAATCCCAGACAATAGTTACAGTTTTCAGTGTTTGGACTTACTAATAATCGAGACTTGCCCTAGATAGGCCAACCATTTTGCATCAGTCATTACAGATCCTAATAATCCCATTGGAACACCAGCGGCACTCGGAAAAAACATGAACGGAGTAAGATGTACTGTCAGCATTAAGTCCAAATTTGTGCTCCAAGCAAGAGCAATCAACATCGGAATCTTCATATTTTTCATTTTATTTGGTGTCACTCGGATGATAGTAAAGAATGTGAATATTGATAATGGGATAGTGATAAGAGCCAATGTATGATAGCCGGTCATCAAGAATTCAGATGACACAAAATATGAATAGTTCTGACGGCAGTTGGATTCCACGTAGTCTGGCCAATAAACTGTCATTTCTGAAGTTGCTATGGTTTCCAATGTCAGAACGAGATTTATAAAAAACACAAGTGTCTATCTTGCAAAATTAGGTTTGATCATAAACCTAGCACAAAATAGCTGACCACAGAATAAGATTAATGGAGATCAGACAATGGAAAAGGGGCGGGAAGATGAATTTGGTTTGAATGAAGTTCTGAGATTTTTTTATAACGAAAGAAAACAAAGAAAGTTGTGTTTTCTTAAAGTTCAGTTTAGGTAGACGTTCCAACAGAAAATATTTACGAAATTAGAAAAAAAAACGGATAGTACATGAGACTTTGTGATGTTTGTGTTTTGGTGGATTCCAACGTGTAGCTTCAAGTAGGAATAGCACCTCCATTTTCTTCCGGTATTTAATATTTTATTAATCGGTTTCTACGAATTGTGAGTTTTTTGCGGAAAGTGATATGCTCGTATATTTGTCTTATGTAAATCAAATTTTTTAGAAACATTGGAAACTTGAAATTGAATACTTACACTGACAACTCAGTTTCTGTGAATAATTTCTGAAACCATGAAACTCAAAAAAAACTTCCTTCGTAAAATTGTTCTAAAAGACAAGTTCTAGTAAAACTAAATACATCATTTTCAAAATTATTTCGGTTCAGAAAACTAGATGCGTATCAAAAAGGAAGACAACTTCCACTTCCAGTTGACCGAATAACCATATAATTATTTTTTGCTCACTGAGTCTTTTAATTTTAAAATATTTGACAAAACTCAGATACATCAACTAAATTTTTATTAGGTATTTTCCAAATCTCTTTTCAAACAGAAACACTTCCAACTGCAACTGATCCTGACTGCATTTGTGTTGCCCACATGTCCTGCGGATTGAACGAACGATTCCCTTTGATAATGTTTTTCACAAACTCTCGGTATGGTTTTATGACGAAAAGTGTACACGAAGTGCTGAGAAGACCGTGACTTGCCATCAAAATCATTGCAATGTTGTTGAGGGCTGAAGAAAATTTTGGTGACACCTTTTTTAAAAGACTTACTTTGGTTATAATAATCGTATTTATCAACGATCAATGAAAAAATTATAGGAGTACATAAAACTGTCCATGGGATCATAACCTGGAAAACACTTTCTTCCATTTTCTACAAGCCTTCCGCGTTTTGAAACCAACCTGCATCAAAACATATTTCAAAAACTTCTTCTGCAACGCCTTTGTGCTATCGGAGACTGTTGCATTCCTCACATAATTCAAATGATA
>GL379811.1:150527-184449 GCA_000143925.2 Caenorhabditis brenneri
GTAACATAGTCAACAGTTATAAATAATTCGAAAATTATGTTTAAAAAAATTGTGGCGGTCAAAGTTTCATGTTCACCCGAAACTGGTTTAAAACCATACACATCGGAATATTGAACTTTTTCATCGATCAATTATCATAATTTATTTTTGATTCAATCACAGAAATCCTTTTATAGTTTTTCGCACTGATCCGAGCGTGTTTATCAAAATTCTCCACGGCAATTTCCCCACAATAATCTTCCATGATTTCTTTAGTGCATTCAGCCTTTCCAGTATATTTTTCAATCTCGGATACCATTGTGTTATTCAAAAAATCAAACCCTTTGAGACAATTGTATTTTGATAAATCCGGATATTCTTTCAGTATTTTCTTCTGACACATTGAAAATTCAGTGTTTCCGAGTTCAATTATTTCACAATATTCATTCAGCTTAATTTTCTCTTTTTCGTCGAAGTAGCAGTTCTCATCGAGGCAAGCCTAAAAATACTGAAGTTGTTTGATAGACAATGAACCAACGTGTGTAACCTACCTTAGCTCGATCACACGAATTTATTAGTTTCAACCAAGCTGGATCATTCACTTTAGCGTTTTTCGGCGTTTGTAACACTTTTTGTGCGATATCAGTTTTCATTGGTAGACATTTCTGAGCATTGTACTTATAATATGTACTTGTACAGTTGGAATCATTGAGAGGTTTTGTTGTCATAACCTCTAAGAATTGGTCGTAGTTCTTGGAGAGAAAATCGTATTGTTTTGAAAAACACTCCTCTTTGGCCACTTCAAGGAAACATGATTTTCCAGTTTTGAAGACATCTGTGGAGTTGAGCTGCATGGCTCAAAATATATGTTGAATAACTTTTCGACTTACTGAAAAAATATCAAGACCTTTGGTACAATTGCAATCTCCGTTGAACGCACTTGTATAGAATTCTTTGAGACAACGGGTGACATCACTGTTGGTCGAGTTATTTGAGGAAGTAGATAATGAGAAGAAGAAAGAGAAGATCAAAAGTAGAAACAGTGGCAAGTTCATTGCAGAAGTTGGGAAAAAGTACAGTTTAGTCCTACGATCCTTTACCTGAACGAAGAGTAGTGGGGGATTACCTATAGACCACGGTCACAGATTTGAACAAAAGTTTGCAAACATTTCTGGAGTATTATAGTTTGAATAAGAAGCTGGTTATTCCTGGATGGTTATTGTTAACACTTCAATTAAAAAAACAATTATAAACTGCACAAATATATAATACGAGAAAGCATAATTAGTTGGAAAACACATCAGCCATCTCCATTCTTTGTTTAATTGAATTCAACATGAACTTTGTGTCTTCTTCAAAGTTAGCAACTGCATTTTCTCCACAAATATCCTCTAGAATCTCCTTCAAACACCCCTTCTTTGTTGTCAATTTCTCGATTGCTATTTTTGGACTGGTGTCGTAGAAATCCATCCCATCCAAGCACTTGTATTCAGACACATCCGGCACTTGTTTCTGAATTTTACCAAAACAAACGAAGAGTTCACTTTTCTTCATTTTTAGGGATTCGCACATTCTGTCAACCAAGACTTTCTCCGACGCACTTGCTAAGCAAGGTGGACTAATGCACGACTGGAAATGGAAATGGAACTCAAAAACTCAAACTTATAATGTTCTACCTGAACTTTCTCACACAGACCAATGGCTTCTAACAATCGAGAATCGTTGGTTTTCACATTCATACTAACCAAGGGAATCATTTTTCTGTGTGCTTCTTCTATTATTGGTTCACATTTCAGACGGTTATACTTGTAATAAAAATTGGAACAATCTGCTGGGTCTTTCGGTTCGGTAGTTAGAACATCAAGGAAATCTTCGTACTTTGTTGAAAGTAAGTTGTATTGAGCGCCTGTACATTCTTTTTTCGCAACTTCAAGGAGACAAGACTTTCCAGATGTGTACAATGATCGTTGCGATGTAGAATTGTCCTGAACTCAATGTTTGAGAATTCAATGAAATTACAGCTTACCCATATAGAATCAAAGACGTGGGTACAGTTATATGTTCCAGTGTACACCGCATCGTAGACCGCGGATAAACAAGGTGCAACGTCTCCATTTGTAGAAGAATTAGAAGAAGCAGAAGGAACAAAATGTGAAAGAAGTAATAGAAAAATAAAGTTTTTGAATACAATTCCCATGTTTTTTAATGTGGTGGTAAAAATATGTGTTAGAGAAACAATGAAGTTTAGTCGGCACACGGGATTATAATGGACAGAGAGTTGTAGCAAAAGTTCAACGGAAAATTTCATTCACATAATTTGATTGATTTGCTTGCTTCAACAGTTCGATAAATTTATTTGTAACTTCATTCAAAACAATAACCATGAATCAGTTATCGAGTGCTACACTTAACCGTGCCCTCATTTTCAGGTTTTTCAATATTCCTGCAGCATCTTCATCAAAGTTGGCCACCGACTTATCACCGCAGACTTCTTCCATTATCGTCTTCATACAATCTTTTTTGAGTGTCGCCAACTCGAATTGAGTTTTCAAAGATTCATCGTAAAAGTCGAGACCGTCAAGGCAAGTATACTCCGACAAATCTGGTGCTTGTTTCGTTATTTTTACCTGACATCCCATGAATTCACTATTCTTCAAAACGATTGTATCACAGATATCCCTCAAGCTTTGAACATGTTTTTCCGTAAAAAAGCATTTTGGTTCCATGCATTTCTGAATGAATTTGAAATTCGAAACATTCATTTTTCAAGAAAAACTTGAATTTACTTACAAGAAGCTTTGGACATTCCTCCATCAAATATAAAACCCTTGAATCATTGATTTTTGTGTCGATATGCCCCACAGCTTCACTTTTCGCTCCAAAATTTACTCCTGCTGGTATGCATTTTTGTGCTCCATACTTGAAATATTTGCTCGAGCAATCAACGTTTTCTCCAGTTGGTGGTATAGAAATACTTTCATAAAATTGATCAAATTTAGTTGATAGGAAAGAGTACTGAGCAGATGTACACTCTGCCTTCGCTGCTTCCAAGAAGCATGCCTTTCCAGTTTTGAAAGCGGTTGGTTGAACGGCTATATCATCCTGAGAACAAAAAAGGTCTCAAGGTTATGATATTTTCTCACCGAGAAAAAAGGAAACTCGTTTGTGCAATTGTACATTCCGTCATAGGCGGCTTGATAGAATTGCTTTAAGCAAGAGCCCATATCTCCATCAGTGGTGTTTGTAATAGGGATAGAAGTTGTAATTGGAATGGATGTTGTGCAAGAAATACATAATAAAACTAGAAGTTGAAGGAAGTAAATCATTGTTTCATTGAAAACAATTTATTAAAATAAAATTGGACTGAAAAGAATTGAACTATAGTCCAACCAGCAGTATTGAACTGAACGAGACAAGGGCAGGGATTATAACACATAGTACATGTGAAAAATGGACGGGTTAAGACTGGAACAAAAAATATGATCAATATTTTACTTTCTCGAAGCTTGTTGAACACAGAAGCTAAAGTGATGAAAAGTAAACTCGTTTAGTCCTCTTCTTCTTGATAGAGTACAATGTCTCTAACCTTGGCTGTTAGTTTCAAATTACTCAGAAATCGTTCAGCCATTTCATCGAAATTCTCCAAAACCTTTTCTCCACAGAAATCTTTCATCACTTTCTTTGTGCACTCCCTTTTCGTACTCAACAACTCGATTCCATCTTCCGTTTCCCCATAATTGAAGCTGATTCCCCCGAGACATGGATAACCAGATAGGTCTGGTGACTCCTTTTTGAGTTTTATGTTACAATCCATCAGGAGACTATTCTGAAGTTCCAAAAGTTTACAGGCTCCTGTGAACTTTTCAACGAATTGCTCAGTGTAGTAGCATGGTAGGCTGATGCAATTCTATAAAGAAGTTTGGATTTAATCGATGTTTACACAGTAAAGACTCACAAGAACTTTCTGGCATACATCGATTGCCTCCAAAACTCTCGAATCATTCATTTTCGTGTCAATATTAGTTGCTAGGTATCCTTTTACTCTGAAGTCTTCGATCATTGGTTCACACCTCAGAGCATTGTATCTGAAGTATGGATTCGAGCAAGGAACCCTCTCTCCGACTGGAGGATTTGTTATAACATCCAAAAACTCTTCGTATCTTGTGTTCAACAAGTTATATTGAGCAATTGAGCACTCTTCTTTGGCGAACTCCAAGAAACAATTTTTACCAGTTACGAATGATGTTTTTTGGGCGAAAGAATTTTCCTGGAATCAATTAAAATAAATTTTTAAAAAATTCAAATTTACGAATCTCACCGAAAATAGTGGCATATCTTTTGTACAATTATACTCATTATATTCATTGTCGTAAGCAGATCTATAAAATGACTTCAAACATTGAGAAACGTCTCCATTCGTGGAGTTAGCTGTTGGCGCAGAGTTTATGAATGTGAATAAGCTGGTTAAGAAAATAATGGAGTAAAACATAATATTGATGTGAAGTTTCTTTCAAATGAACTTGTAACGAAAAAGTTGAACTTTAGTTTTATCGGTTGGTGTCGACACAGGTTATTCGGATTATAACACAAAATGAGACAAGAACGTGCTGTTCGAAGTTTCAATGTAAATGTAATACACATCGGGGAAGTTAGTTTTTTTCGCAAATGGTTCAATACTACAGTATCACAGCTTCATCTCTGAACACTTGATCTCTCTACGTACTGTGCACATTGATCATTATCTGCTTGAATAATTAATTATGTCGTTTTGAATTTATTTAACATAATTATTACCAATCGTCCAAATCCCCAATAAAAGAAGTGTTGGAAAGCCAAAAAACACAAAAATGAAGTATCTCCTAGCATTTTTGTTAGTCGGATTCGCTTTCTGCCAGGATGATGACTACGGTTGTGCAGACGAATGTCCTTGTGGCCATATGAACGATACTGTGCTCTGTAAGTTTTTGTATCAATATCAATTTGATGCCGTCGTTATTTCTAGTCAGCGGAAACTACGAGTATTCGGAGCAAGATGGTTGCTTGAGAACTATCATGTGCAGGGAGGGTGGAAGTACTACTTTCTTATCCCCGTGGTCAGTCTCAGAGATTACTAAGCCGGCTGATGCAAGGGGTTCTACATTTGTAAGTAGAGGACCGAACTTATTTACGAATAATTTTGGAACTTCCAGTTCTTGTCAACGGCCGGTGCCCCGAATGTACCAAATGGAGGCTTCATTGATTTATTTGCGTATTTTGGAATTGTCTGTGAAAATAACGCATGGTACGCTACAAAATATCCAAAGGGAATTTCCTATCAGAAAACGACTAGTGGCACGGCGTACGTTGGTTCAGATGGCTCTTTTGATGGCAAGAAGACAAAACTATCAACAATGGTTTGGTAAGTCTCAGAAAACTTCTGAAGTCTAATTTCCTTGATTTTTGTAGCAGCAACTAACTGGATGTTCAATCAACTTCATCAGAGTCATTGAATTCCTATTTTTACAATAAATCGTTCAACACTTTTCTAGTTTAACAGTGAAGAAAGAGAATTGCAGGTAGACCAATTCCGGAGTACATATTAGCTTTACATTTATTAAAAACTTCGTCGAATTTAAACATTGCAGCAGGAAAATTACAAAAACGTGAAAATTTATCCGAAGATGGACCCGAGAACTCTGTCTGCAATGTGTGCTCCATCGTCTGAAAAGAAAAACTAGAAAACTGTTTCATAATAAGGAATTTTACTTCCACCACGTCCTCCTCCATTTCCTCCACGGCCTCCATTGTTTCCGCCACGACCTCCTCCATTATTGTTGTTGAAGCCTGAAAAAGATTGGTTGTGTTGATAAAACTTCCAGAGGTTTACCTCCATTATTACCTCCACGTCCTCCTCCATTGTTGTTATTTCCCCATCCTCCTCCGTTGTTATTGTTTCCTCCCCATCCTCCTGAAAAAACGCTTGATTGAAAGATTCGAGCAACTAAAAAACTATACCGTTGTTTCCTCCACGTCCTCCTCCGTTGTTGTTCCATCCTCCTGAAAATATTACATTGGTTTTTCAATCTAGTCTTTTGAACTGCTTGACAGAAACTGGTAAGAGAACCAGGAAGTCAATCTTGGTAGATCAAAGTTTTGAAAGGGACGGTTTCTCGAAAACCAGATTAGATAAGGGATAACAAGGAAGTGACTACAGCACATGTCAACTGGCTGAACTGTTGGTTCTGATTTGTGCAGGTTTTGCTTGTGATAAAATGAAGATAGTTTCACCGTTCTCTAAGTGATTAACTAGGAAGTATTTAAAAAAATAGAAAGAAGGTTAACCTCGTATCAGAATATGTATCGAGAAAGAACTGTTTGGAATGAAAGTACTTATTTAATGATCACATTTTCCGTTAATTAAAAAAAAAAGTAATGTTGTCATGAGTCCGTAGTTTATGCCTAGAAGAAACTTACTTGAATTCTAATTTCTTTGAGTTCCCAAAGGACCCTAGGGCATAAACATAGATGCTCTTGCCAGATGCTGCTCAAGTTTTGAGCGATGTTAGCTCTAAGTTGTCTTCAAAAAATGCCTAATGCTAAAAATTGAACGACACTTGAGCATATATGTTTCTCAAAACCCAAGATTTGCCTTGGAGGTCAAATCAGAAGGCGCAAACGTTATATTTTGCTCAGAACCTATGGCCGGCATTCGAGTTCACTGGTGTCACTTTTCTTTGTTGGATTACCTGGAGATAGCAAGATCGTATACATTTTCACTCCCGAATCTTGAAATCTAGCTTACCTCCATTATTTCCTCCAAATCCTCCACGTCCACCACCTCCTCCATTTCCCCAGTTATTGCCACCTCCATTGTTCCAGTTTCCTGGACCGTGATGGTCATCATGGTGATCATGGAATCCTCCCCATTGGGCAACAGTCAAACCCAAAAGGGCAACAAGAACAAAGATGGTCAACTTGTACATGCTGTAAAGTAACAATTTGTAGCAAAGATTTAAAAACAGAGACAAGAAGGAAAAGTGTAGTTGACCGTTGAAAACTTTCGACTATATACGGTCTCTTTAACTTCCTCATTCTTTCTCCCTCCTCCCCCTTTCTCATCTATCTCGTTTGATCTTTCTTCAAATTTCTTTTTTTTTTTTTGAAGGTCGGTCACTTCGACCTAAAAAAAAGGAAGGAGGAAACTAACACAAAGTTAGACAATACACTCAAGTCTGTTATAAAACGATATGTGACATTTTGAAGAAAAGATCACTTGTGAAAGTTTTGAAGGTAAGTACTGTGAGATTTTCATGACTAGAAATGAAAAACTTTAAAACTAGAGGAAGTGAAAGAATTTATACAAATAGTATATAAAATTCAGAATTCAATTCTTGAAATCTTTTATAAACAAAGTCCAGTTTCCTCTTCACAAGATCTGAATGCTGGACAGTTTGTGCAGACTTCTCCTTCCTCGTAAATTGGGTCATCAATCACGTTTCCCCTGAAAATCGAGCACTGTTTCATACAAACACCAACTGATCAACTAACATTTCTCTGTAATGACAAACGACCACAATTCTGTAATCCTGGGTGAATGTGTTCAAGTCAACTCCGCAATTCTTCACACCACATCCAATGTATCCCGTTCTTGCCCACACCATTTGGGAGGCATATCCAATTCCAGAATCTTGAGTTTCCTGATCAAAAATTACAGAGTTCCAACCATAAATATCGAAATCTTCTGCCCAAGAATTGGCAGCATTTGGTCCCTAAAAAGCAAGTTCTTTTTTTTCAAAATCAAAGCTGAAATTCTTACAAATTTATCCAAACTGGTTGGTTTCTTCTTGCTATACTCAAAATATAAATTTTCACCAACATTTGGCAATCCAGAAGGAGCATCCGGGCAAGTATTGGCGTAGTTTTGAGCTGTTCTTGCTGATGCTGGGCTCCATCTCTGAAAACGCTTTGGTTAAAAAATACCTAATTTCAATGATTACTATTTTGATCATATTGGTTGCTGGTGAGTGTTGAGAACCGCCAATCTCTACTTCACCAAGTGCAACTTTTGATCTCAAATCGTTGTGGATTTCGACAATGGTATTCTGAGCAGTTTCACTGAATTGAGCGAAAGAAGCCCCAAAAAGTGAGAGAGCAAGAAGTAACAGTTTCATTTTGGGAGAGAAAATGAAAACCGTTATTGTTTTCAAAGTCTGTCTTATAGACGAGTTTTTATCAGTAGCAGACAATGGAATCAAATTGAGCAACAAAATGAATAAACAATAGTTAGCAGGATAGGTTGAAGACTAAACTTTGTCAGAAAACCAACGATTCTGAATTTTCCGGAGTCCGATTACATTTCACACTGACGGAACAAGTTCTTGTTGAGCTTCTAGTACTCATAAACCTGAAATTTCATTTTCTGTCAACGCTATCAGCCCCTGTTTTTGTTTCTACTCTTTGCTCTTCTCGTATCGAATTGATAAGATTCCAGTTGTCTATAAAATCACTATGAAACCAAAAACAATAACCCTTTTCGTCATCAAAATGAAACTTTTGTTTTTGCTCTCTGCTCTTTTTGGAGCACCTCATGCTCAATTCAGTTCTACTGCCCAATCGGCTATAGTTAAAGTTCACAATGACTTCCGATCTTCCATTGCTTTGGGAAACTTTAAAGTGCAGGGTGTTGCTCAACCAGCGGCCACTAACATGATGAAAATGGTAAGAATTTGAAAAATTGTAATC
The DNA here is from genome assembly GCA_000143925.2 of Caenorhabditis brenneri. Lineage (NCBI taxonomy): Eukaryota > Metazoa > Nematoda > Chromadorea > Rhabditida > Rhabditidae > Caenorhabditis > Caenorhabditis brenneri. The sequence goes on from GL379811.1 coordinate 159,228, forward strand.
TGAAATCGAGCAATTTGAAAATTGTAGAAATGGAGTAAAAGTCTAGCAACGGCTGCGCAGAACTTTGTGAATAGCTGCCCATCAGATCAATCCGGTGCCAGTGGAGTTGGAGAGAGCATGTACTACGCATGGAGTCCGAAGAAACCAGCTAGTTTGGATAATTACGTAATTTTTCTCATGGTTGATTAATAGAAAAAACAAGAAACTTCAGGGGCAAGAAGCCGCAACAAACTGGCAACAAGAATTTGAGCAAAATGGCCTGAGCTCCACCCTTTTCGATCAGAATGCAATGGATTCTGGAATCAAGGAAGCATCTCAAATGGTGTGGGCTAAAACAGGTTACGTCGGATGTGGAGTCAAAAACTGCGGACCAGATCCAGATCGATTTGATCAAGCATACAAAATTATTGTGGTTTGCCGTTATAATGAAATGTGAGTTTTTGAAGTTTGATTAAATCTCAAAGAGACTGAGCACCTCAAATAAACTTAAAATTTAGTGATTCAAGGGAAACAACGTTGACGAAAACATCTATGAGCCCGGCGATACCTGCTCTTCTTGCACAGATTATTACAGCCAATGCGACGATGACTCCGGACTTTGTCTTTGAAAACTTTTAACTTTTTCTGTGTTTCTTTTGTCTGTAAAAATGAATTTTTTCTTCAATTTCTTTATTGGAATGAACAAGTTAATAAAAACAGTTAGTCAAAATCTTTGTCAGGAAGTTTTTAATTACAACAAAAGTAGATAGATCGTCTCGGGGTCAAAACATTCGTTTTCAGTATTTTTTTCCAATGAAATTGAGCTTTGCTAATGTTTTCTAATTTCTGTAATCGGTAGATCACAGGACCAATATTGATAAAGTGCTTAAGTTTGTTTTGGTTAGAACTTTCAACTTGAAAACGTCGTTAAATTTATGAAGTAAATCGAGATTCTATTCAAACAAAGATTGAGCTTCAATGGCTAGAATTACGGTATGGAGTTTGAAACAAAAATGGGAAATCAAAACCAATCAAACCAAGCAGTGAAAGTACTTTGTGAAATTTCCATTGGTTATAAACTTTTGATCTTTCCTCTGACTTTTGAGTTCAAAAACAATAAAAACTTGTTTTCATGTTTCTTTTCCGCCATAATCTTTGTTTTTGATATTCATAATGCTCTTTGCTCTCATTGCCTCCTCTTGTTGAAGATTTTGGCCGGTATAAAATGATTCCGGTACCAATAACAATATCCAAATTCATTTTCAAAATGAAGCTGTTATTTCTCTGTCTTGCTCTTTTTGGAGCATCACTTGCCGACTTCACCCCCGAAGGTACATCCATGATGTTGAATGCTCATAATGACTTCCGTTCTACGATTGCAATGGGATGGTTGAGTGTAAATGGTGTACAGCAGCCAGCAGCAACAGATATGATTAAACTGGTAAGACTCAAGAAAAAATTAGACCAAAATAGAAAAACACCTCATGATTCAGTTTTGGAATGATAATTTGGCTTCGGATGCTCAAGCCTACGCAGATTCCTGTCCATATCGTCGATCTGGAGATATTGCTGATAACGTCGGAGAGAATGTTTACAGAGCTTCCCGTGAGGCTGAAATTGAAGGAAACTTGGATGATTTTGTGAGTTAGTTCTGCAAACTTCCTATGCTTTGTAATCCACCATAATCATTTTTCGATGTTCAGGGTCTTGAAGCTCTGGGATACTGGAAAGATGAATTCAACTCTTTTGGTTTCTCATCCACACTTTTTGATCAAGCGACTTTGGATGATAACAGAATCACAGAAGCTACTCAAATGGCATGGTCTACCACTACAAGTGTTGGATGTGGTGTAAAAAATTGCGGACTAGACGATAATACTTTTGTTCCAGTATACGAAGTTGTTGTAGTCTGCCGATATGCGGAAAGGTATGCTTTTGAGATTTTTTTATAAATACTTTACAAATCATATTAAATCATGAGAACTAAAAAAAATTCCAGAGGAAACCAAGTCGATCAAAATATCTACGAGCCCGGAGATACCTGCTCGAACTGCCCGAACTTCCTCGGATGTGACAATGGATCTGGACTTTGTGAATAAACAATTTCTTGAAGCTTTTTTGACACTTTGAATTTTTTTGTCTGTAAAAAACTTTCATTTCTTTTGGTTCATGTTAATACATATGAGTTCATCAAAAAAAGATTATTTAAACCACTTTTTGCAATAATGAAAAATGTTATCCCTGTCATAGAGGCGCTCCGATCAAAAAAAATTCAATTTACTTAAAAAGTTTGTTGATGAGTTTGATAGCTTATCGTGTAACAGAAGGTGTCCAGTAACAGTTCACATGTCGGAGACTTACAGAATCCACATTTAAGACTAAAAATTATAACGAAGGTCAGAGTTTCAATATTCACCACGGTATTTTCAATAATCTTATATCTAGTGATGTAGCAAGACTCTTCTGTTTGACTTTTGGTTTTATAGACTACAAATCACTTTCTGTCTGTTTTTCACCTCGTAAAACCTTGTTTTTGATATTCATAATGCTCTTTACTCCGTTTGTCTTCAACTGATAAAGGTTCAACTCGGTATAAAATGATCCCGCAATGAACAGCACTATCCACTCTCGTTTTAAAAATGAAACTGTTACTTCTCTGTCTCGCTGTTTTTGGAGCATCCTCCGCCCAATTTTCACCAGAAGGCACATCCATGATATTAAATGGACACAACGATTTCCGATCGACAATTGCAATGGGATGGTTCACAGCGAATGGTGTGCAACAGCCATCAGCAACTGACATGAACAAACTCGTAAGACTTTCATGCTGTGGAAAAGATTCGAAATCTAATTTTTGCAGATTTGGGCAGATGTGTTGGCATCAGAAGCTCAAGATTATTCGAGTTCGTGTCCAAGTGACTACTCAGGAGTAGATAACCGTGGAGAGGCTATGTACTACGCATGGAGCACAGATAACGTAGACAACTTGGATGGCTTTGTAAGTGAATTCATAGGTTCAAAACTTCGAAAAATTTCAATTTGTAGGGCCTGGATGCTCTGAATGATTGGGAACAAGAATTCAATAATTTCGGATTATCCTCCCTTCTCTACGATCAAGCTGCTTCGCAATCCGGAATCAGAGATGGTGTTCAAATGGCTTTTTCAACAACGACAAGTGTTGGATGCGGTGTTACAAACTGCGGACCAGATCCAGATCGATTCGATCAAGCCAACAAAATTATTGTGGTTTGTCGTTATGGAATTCAGTGAGTTCTAATTCTTCTTCCCGAAACATCAAGTTAATTTTTCCTGTAGAGCAATGTCTCAAAAAAAGAGTGGTAAAAAAAAGAAAAGAGTATTTCAGAGAAGATCAAATCGGTTTGAACATCTATGAAGCGGGAGACACATGTTCCAACTGCAACAACTTCCTAATGTGTGATAACGGATCTGGTCTATGTGCATAGATAAAATGAACTTCAAAATGAAAATGAATGTTCTACTTTTTCTATTTCTATTTGTAAATGAATGTTCAATATTCTGATTGCTGGATTGATAACTAATAAGAAACACGATTTTTTTCACGAAATCGAAATTAGTCGGTTGATCTAAAAATCACAGGTCCAAATCTGAATTCTGTGATTTTACAACATTGATGTCATTAAATATCAAGTAACAAATTCGTGTATGTGTAACCTATTTTCCCACAAGAAGAAAGTGTGCAAAGCGACACTTATTTGTTTGATGTTCAGATTATCAGTAACCGATTGAAATGATGATAAGAGAATTGGTGCGCCTATAAAACCCCCAAAACTTTCGATTTAGGTTTTTCATTTTTTAGAAAAGTCTACTTTGTAGCCTCTTTGTTTTCTATTCTTTTAAATGTTTTGCATCATTTGTAGGGTAACAAAAAATGGATCAGTGGAAAGTGATGTTCTTGATTTGTCTCTACGGAGCGGTCAAAGAATTCCGGCCCACTGAACCATACATGTATGAATATCAACATAATGTTCTGAATATGACAGAACACACTTTGAATAGTAAGGTAACATTTTTTCGAAATCTAATCTAGCACACAAAGCTCAAATTTTCAGGTCTATCCAATCTGGACGTACAGTTATTTAGTGGCATTGATACCATCATTTCTACTAACTGATGTATTATTATACAAGCCAATTTTAATCATTGAAGCCTTATCATACTTTGCTTGTTGGTGTATTTTCGTGTTCGGAAGGAGTGTTTGGAGTATGCAGGTAAACGATATCTTGATCAGTGAATTAGAAAGTTTACAAGAAATTACAGCTTCTAGAAATGTTTTATGGATGGGCTACTGCAACGGAAATAGCATACTTTTCATATATTTATGTAAAAGTTCCAAAAGAGGATTATAAATCGTGAGTTTTCTTTTTTCATTTGTTTAATTCAAAAACAGTCTTTCGTAGTTTCAATAGATTTCAATCAAATCAAAAATTCCAGAGCCACTGCATTCACCCGTGCTGCCCTACTCGTCGGCAGATTTGTTTCGTACGCGTTGGCGCAACTTCTTATCGGTCTCTCATGGGCTGATTACATGACATTGAACATTATCAGTCTGGTAGCAATGACCATTGCAGTTATTTTAGCAGCTGTTCTACCTCAAGTTTCATGGAGGATTGCTTATCAGAAGAAACTGGTAGATAACAACTCACCAACTGATCTGGAGACTTTGGTGAATGATGCAAGTTATTCGGATTATTTGAAATTATTCTTTATGGAGTTGCATCAAAATTTATACAAGATATATAGGAATCCACTAATTCTGAAGTGGTCAATTTGGTCTGCATTGTCAAGTTGCATTTTCTTCCAGGTGAGGAATTTAAGGTAGCCAGCTCCTTCAGGAATGAGTTTTCAGATAGTGAACTACACTCAAACTCTTTGGGGAACTCTGCCAGAAGAACAAAACAAGTATAACGGAATAACAGAAGCACTTGTTCCTCTGATGGGGATTCCGGCTGATCTCATTACCAGACAACTAAATGTAAATTGGAATCGATGGGGAGATGTTTTGCTATCTGTCGGATCTCTACTTCAAGCGGGTCTTTTGTTTTGGATGTCTCAATCAAATCAAATTATTATCATGTATATTTGTTATATTATTTATCGGGTCACCTATCAGCTCAGTACTACGATTGCACAATCAACATTGGCTTTATCACTGGATTCAAGATTATTCGGATTACTTTTTGGGATAAACACATTCATGGCATTGGTATTTCAATCAATACTGACAGGAATAGTTATCGACGCAGAGAAATTGGCGATTCGTGCTCAGGTAACTCAAATCCTTTCCCTGCAAGCTCGCTTGAAGGTGGTGGAAGAGGAAAGCTATTGGAATTTTTCCAGGGTCTTTTCATGCATTTTTGCGTCAGTGTTTTGTATCGTACGGTGTTTGTGGATCTAGTATTACTGTAACACGGAGTTCCCAAACGTCGTTAACTACAACACGTTGACGCAAAAATGCATGAAAAATCCCCGAAAAAGTCCCCGTAGCATTCCTGTTTACCACCTTCAACCTCTAATTACAGTTCGTTGTCTACTCCGGATATCATCTTGTCGTTGCCATTCTCTTTGCCATAGTATTTGCGATTTGGGCCAGTCGAACTTACTTGAAGTCTAGGGCCCAATCTTCTAATGCATAATAAAAGTTTAATAAATTTTCAATATTTGCAAAACTGAAAGTTCAGACAAGCACATGAATTGAGCATACTGGACATAAGATCATCGTAACATAGTATTTTCTATCAAAAAAGGGGTACTAGTACTTTCGGTGTAATAGCATGCTTTCAATACTCCATTTGCACAATAAACGTATGGAGAGCTATAGTTTTTTCTTCGCCGCCAGTCATACAGTCCTTTTCATTACTATCAGAGTACTTTTCATTCATTTTCAGCTATGGTTTTCACTTTGAAATGGGATAATCCAATGCAACTCGGAACCATAAAACCCCCTTGTCTCCGACGCCCAGAGGAGTGTGAAACAACAAGCCAGATGGTACAGAACGATCTTCATTTTCTGTTTCCTGCATACTATCTTCAGTACTCTGTCATTGTTGCCAATCTCATCATTCAAATTATGTACACTCGATTAGGATCCACAAAAAAGTTCTTAAAAAAGGTGGGTCTAAATTCATAAACTAGGCTGTTGGTTTGAAATCATGTATAAAAATGTTGGAGATGATTATTGGCGCTGAAAAAAATTAAACTATAATTTGTCTGAGAACGCTGTAATTCATAATTACTGCTCCCCTGTTCTTCTAGTTTTCTTCTGTTTTTTTTCTAGTCAGGCATTTGGAATATATTCACTATTCGTTATGATTTTTGTCGTTTGAGAGGGCTTTCAGCTGCCAAAATGTTTCAACTATGAAACTTCTGTTTCAATTAACTCTGCCAACAGTCATTCTTACTCAGACAGTGAGGGAGCCAAATTATCAAAGCGAAATCAAAAAGTCTACTGTTAGGGTGGCTTCTGTTAGAATACACAATTGCTCTATCAAATCTAGTACTTCAAATGTACTGCATGTACTTTGTTATTCATAAAAATCAGTATAGAAAGGTAAACCATAGAGTGCATAGCATTTGTATAAGTGTACTTTGCAACAAACTATCGTGCTCAGAGAGAATGTGGTATTTATAAATTGAATTAGGAAATCAGCAAACCTAACTTCAAGCCCAAACCATCTTTGAGCCGTAGCTCACCTGAATCTTAAGTTTCAGACAAATTTTCTCAGGGAATATTAATTATTATTTCCGTTTATCCTTCAAGGTGTACAGAAAGAAACCGTAGTTCTTCAAAATGGGTGAGTCATCGGCTCTGCTTTCCGGGCCGCGTGGCGCAGCCGGTAGCGATTTCGGTGGACTTCCAGGCTAGTCTTCGGTTCAAACCCATCAGAGACAGCAAACACATTGAAAGAGATTTCAAAAAAATTTGCCTCCGTCGGAAAAAAAGGGGACCATGAAAACTCCGAGTCGGAGAACATTCATTCTGAACGAGAGTTCGAAAGTGTGGACATTTCGAATAGAAACAGTCATTTTCATTTATCAATTCTAGTTGTCAGCCTGATTCTATGGATTAGTTATAGTAGAAAAAGTGAACGAGATCGAAATTCAAACTTGTTTTCAGGGTCCATTCTTCACTATCCTATTTATCCTCTCGTTAAAGGAGGCCTGTCAAGATAAAATTCGTATATGAGATTTTTATACCATCGGATAGAGCTTGGCGAAATACATCGAAAATCCTCTTGGAGGTATGGTCGAAAATTCCAAGTTGACCTGATAAATCACGTAAAAGAAAATCTCGTCGCTTTTTTTTCAGTGCAAATTTCCATTATTTTTCACGCTATTCATTCTCGTCGCCTTTACTTTTTTTCGTCGTTTCTTTCGTCGCCTTTTGGAAACAAGCTCCTAACTCGAGAACCATCCATTAGAAATGAAAATGGTCAACTAAAAAGTTGTTCAGCATAAAATTTATGACAACTCTTCAGTACATCACTTTTATCCCAAACTGCTGGCTATCGAGTTATAGGCCCCTAAAGTACACATAAAGGCTGTATACTTCTATTAGACCATATCAAAAAAGAGGAAGCGACAAGCTTGTTTTTTGAATGGATCACATGTGTTATTACTGAAAAAAAAAACAATAATACTTTCTGTGAAAATTCAAAACCTATGTACTTCAGGAGGCCATAACTCGATAGCCAGCAGTTTGGGATAAAAGTGATGTACTGAAGAGTTGTCATAAATTTCATGCTGAACAACTTTTTAGTTGACCATTTTCATTTCTAATGGATGGTTCTCGAGTTAGGAGCTTGTTTCCAAAAGGCGACGAAAAAAGCGACGAAAAAAAGTAAAGGCGACGAAAATAAATAGCGTGAAAAATAATGGAAATTTGCACTGAAAAAAAAGCGACGAGATTTTCTTTTACGTGATTTATCAGGTCAACTTGGAATTTTCGACCATACCTCCAAGAGGATTTTCGATGTATTTCGCCAAGCTCTATCCGATGGTATAAAAATCTCATATACGAATTTTATCTTGACAGGCCTCCTTTAACTGTAGTCTTCCGGATATTATTCTCCATCGTCGCATTATCTATCAGTGCACTCATTGGTGAATCGTTTTCCTATTATTCTACCAAACATGTTCTTCTTCAATCTTCTCTTTATGTGGATTACTGTAGTAACTTCTTCTCCCTCTCAATCACATTTTTCATGTCACTGAATCGATGTCTATTATTTGTTGCAAAGGATTGGAATTCGAAGATTTTTGATGGTCTTCGTCTAGTTTTTCCAGTTGTATTTAGTGCGTTGATATCAATATCTGGAGCTGTGACATGCATAATAACATCTGAAATCAGAAGAACCTTTTTTGAAAGACTGGGATTTGTAGATTTTGGGCCGAACAAAGGATTCAGAGTGGTAAGTGAATAAGTTCAGTTGAACTTTGAGAATAACAACTTTTCAGTTGATAAATTCGTACATTCTTTCTTTTTTCCATTGGATCTATTTTTCTGTTATATCGCTTTGTATTATTACCTATGTCGACGAGCCAGAATGGTGCTCACCAAAACGAATCAAAGTCAAGGAGAACAAAAGGTTTTTGTACAACTGTTGATCACAACGGTTTTGTATGTGGTAAGTGTCTGTTTTTCCGAAAATTCAATTCAGTGTTTTGTTTCAGACGCTTCATGTAACCTACGAAGTTTTCACTATAGTTGCCTGGGACGGGGGTATTTCGTTTCAACTTTTGTTCATTTGCACTCTGGGAATATTTAATTGTTTGCCGGAGATGTCACTTCCATTTCTTCTTCTTTGTAATAACTTTCACATTAAAAAGAAGTTTACTACTTGGGTGTCATCTACGAAAAACGGGAAAGAATCAACAAAAATTGTTACTGCGAAGCCATCAGCAACAGCAGGACACACAGATAATTAATTTTAAAACTTGGTATTTTTCATTTTGTTTTCCGGGCCGGCCCGTGATTTAGCAAGTATGATATATATTTATTCACACACAACCCTCACTTCATTTTTTATATATAAGAATGATACTGATTCTAGAGACCTCATGTTCCAAACAAACTTCCAATAGTCGTTGTTGATTTAGTTTATTGAAAAAAAAACAACGAACAAAAGAACAACAAATACAGAAAAAAATATATAAAAAAAGATAAGAAGAAAAAAAGATAAAGATAATTAGATGTCTCAATCAAATCAAATTATTATCATGTATATTTGTTATATTATTTATCGGGTCACCTATCAGCTCAGTACTACGATTGCACAATCAACATCGGCTTTATCACTGGATTCAAGATTATTCGGATTACTTTTCGGGATAAACAGATTCATGGCATTGGTATCTCAATCAATATTGACAGCGATAGTTATAGACGCTGAGAAACTGGCGATTCGTGCTCAGTTAACTGAAATTTCATCCCTGCAAGTAGTCTAGTCTTCTACTTTCAGTCTACTCCGGATATCATCTTGTCGTTGCCATTCTCTTTGTCATAGTATTTGCAGTTTAGGCCAGCCGAACTTATTTGAAGTCTAGGGCCCAATCTTCTAGCGCATAATAATAACTGAATACATTTTCAATTTTGAAAAACTGAAAGTTCAGACGGAAACTTGAATTGAGCATACTGGACAAAAGATTATCGTAACATTTGAAAGTATTTTCTAGCAACTTTCGGTATAATGGCATGTTTTCAATACTCCATTTTCACAATAAACTTATGGATAGCTATAGTTTTTAGGATTTTCATTTTTGAATTTTTGGTAATTTGAAACCTTTTTCTCCTTCAGTTAGAAAGTCCTTTCCATGACTAGCAGCCTACTCTTAATCTATTTTCAGCTATGGTTTTCACTTTTTGGAATGACAAATGGGCTCAGCCGTTTGAAATCGGAATCTTACCACCTTGTAAGAAACGTCCGGAAGAGTGTGAAAAAGATAGCCAGGTGGGACCGGAAGATTTCCATTTTCTGTTTCCTGCATACTATCTCCAGTATTCTATTATCTTTGCCAATCTCGTCATTCAAATTATGTACATTCGATTAGGATCCACAAAGAAATTCTTCAAAAAGGTGAGTCTAATTCTATAAACTAGATTGTTGGTGTGAAATCATGTATAAAAATGTTGGAGATGATTATTGGCGCCGAAAGAAATACATTACGATTTGTCTGAAAACCCTGTAATTTATACTCCCTACTCCCCTGTTTTTCTAGTTTTCTCTCTTTTTTTCTAGTCAGGCATTTGGAATATATTCACTTTTCGTTATGATTTTTGTCGTTCAAGAAGGTTTTCAACTGCCAAAAAGTTTTAACCATGAAACTACTGTTTCTATTAACCTTGCCAACAGTCACTGTTACGGAGGCCACGAATACACTCAGATTACTGTAGCAAAATCAGACAACTTATTGTTAGGATGGCTTCTGTTACAGTCTGCAATTACTCTATCAAATCTAGTACTCCAAATTCACTGCATGTACTTTGTTATTCATAAAAATCAGTACAAAAAGGTAAACTATAGGGTGCATAGCATTTTTAGAGTGCATTTGATAACAAACAAAAATATTTTACTTTGATATTTTCGAATAAAGAAAAACCAAAAAACCAAATATAGGTCCCGAATCATTTCTAAACCCTAGATCACCTGACTCGCGGATCTTTCAGACGAATGTTATCTTAAAAAAATAATTATAGAGAGCTTTCCGTTCCTGCTTTTTTTGGAAAGCAGGGTTCAATATTCAACAAAGCATTGTAAGACATACAGAAGGCTACAACAAGACAGGAAAAAATGTTTTTTTCCTGTTGAGATTATTGAAGACGCTTTATGGTTCTGGATTTAATTGAATTTGAGAATTTTAATTAAACAGACGAAAGTAAAAAGCCAAACAAGCCCCCCGCGAGACTGCTCAAATTATTTTGCATAGAAAATTCAAAACAGTTGATATTTTCCTTAATCCTTGACAAAAAATTACCAGAAGATCAATCAGGCCAAGTGGACCAAAATGTTGAACGAAGTCCAAAAACTCAAATTAAGAACTTTTGAATTGCACGTTTTTCGATTTGTATCCTACATTCTCCCACTTGTGTGACATATGGTTATGGCCTTAAGAATTCAGAAGACATTAAAAATAATTCTCAAAATTTCAAATAAGCTACCACTCATATCTACCCAATGAACGTTCTCCCTATTGTCTTTCGTTCTTTGGGAGAAGACTCATTCGATTTACCACCCCCAGGCCCTATCACATTTTTCTGTATTCATAGATTCCTTGAATCGAGCTGTTATGATTTGGAAACGAAAAAGGAAGTAATTCCTCCCCCAAACCCACAACTTCCCAGAATTCCATTTCGAGTTAGGCCATACCATTGCCATACTTTCATTCTTATACTTAATGCTATGATTTGGTTATTCTTTGGAGTAATACGAAAGAATTTGTTCAAAGAGAAGGTAATTCACATAGATAAAAAATCGATTTGATCAACAACTTTTAAAGTCGAATACATGAACTTATCCAACACAATAAACATTGGTCTTTTGAATATCACGTTTTCAAACTTCCACTCCTCCTCTCGACATTCTCTTAACTACTCTTTACTAAAGGTTCCTTCATCAAAAACTTTTTGGAAAGAGCTTTCAAAGAAAAATATTTCATTGTGACAAACTGAGTCCTCCTCGAATGAATGTTCTTCCTATTGTTTTTCACGACCTAACATTAATAAGTCAAGATCTGGGTTCCATAGAAGTTGTCTGTCTTGAAAGAGATTTCAAAAAAATTTGCCTCGGTCGGAAAAAAGAAGATGATGAAAACTCAGAATCGGAGAATATTCATGTTCAGCGAGATTTTGAACATGTGGAAAAGCCATCTCGAATAAAAAACTATCATTTTCATTTATCAATTCTAGTTGTCAGTTTAATTCTGTGGATGTGTTATAGTAGAAAAAGAAAATTGCAAACTGGGAGAGAGGTGTGCATTTCAAAACTCCAACCTTAGAGAGAGAGAGAACGAGTTCAAAATTCATTTATTTTTTCAGGGTCCATTCTTCACTATCTTATTTATTCTCTCGTTAACTGTATCCTTCCGGATATTATTCTCCATCGTCGCATTATCCATCAGTGCACTCATTGGTGAATCGTTTTCCTATTATTCTACCAAGCATGTTCTTCTTCAATCATCTCTTTATGTGGATTACTGTAGTAACTTCTTCTCCCTCTCCATCACTTTTTTCATGTCACTGAATCGATGTCTATTATTTGTTGCAAAGGATTGGAATTCGAAGATTTTCGATGGTTTACATCTAGTTTTTCCAGTTGTATTTAGTGTACTGATATCAATATCTGGAGCTTTGGCATGCATAATAACATCTGAAATCAAGAGAACCTTTATTGAAAGACTAGGATTTGTAGATGTGGGACCAAATAAAGGATTCAGAGTAGTAAGTGAATATGTTCAGTTGAGCTGTGAAAATTGTTGACTTTTTAGATGATAAATCGTACATTCTTTCTGTTTCCAATCGGATCTATTTTATGTTACATTGCTTTGTATTATCACATACGCCAAAAATCCAAAATGGTTCTTACCAAAACGAATCAAAGTCAAGGAGAGCAAAAGGTTTTTGTACAACTTTTCATCACAACGGTTTTGTATGTGGTAAGTGTCTAATTTTCTGGAAATTGAGTTCATTGTTATCGTTTCAGACGCTTCATGTAACCTACGAAGTTCTTACTATTTCTAACTGGGATGGTGATATTTCGTTCCAACTTTTATTCATTGGCACCCTGGGAATATTCAATTGCTTGCCGGAAATGTCCCTTCCATTATTGCTTATTTTCAATAATTTTCACATTAAAAAGAAGTTTACTACTTGGGTTTCATCAACGAAAAACGGGAAAGAATTAACGAAAATTGTTACTGCGAAGCCATCAGCGACAGCAGCACACACAGATCACTAATTACAATATTTTTTACTTTTCATTTTTTTGCGAGTTCATATTTTGCTCGAGTTTCTAACTCCACACCATAATAAACTTTATTTGATGATTGTTCCGTTGAATAATAGCTGCTTTTCCGAATGACATTCTCTATCCTGAAATGTCGGCTTCCCAATTTTTTTTGTGTCCCACCATTACTGATTCTGGATACCTCATATTTTCACACGAACTTCAAATAGTATTTTTGATTTGATTTATTGAAAAGAAAAAAAAACAAAGAACAAAAGAACAACAAATACAGAAGAAAAAAAGATTATTATTATTATTATTATTACTACAATGATGGGTACTCTGTTTCGTCAAGCATTCCTTCCTTGCATGTTGGGCAAATGCTCTTAGTCTTCAACCAACTTCTGATGCAGTTGTCGTGATATCTCCTTTTGCAGTGGCCACACTTGGTTGTTCCTTCGTGACTTTCCATGTCAGTTATACAGATGACACACTCCATATCAGCAATTTCATCGATCAGGTTCAGAAGTTGTCTGCAGAGAAGAGGTGTTTCTTTTTTCATGATGGACTTGTGAACATTCTTGAATTCTTCCGAGAATTCAGGGAAATCTGGAACTTCTGGAATCTGATCAAGTTTGATTGCCTGGTTTCCTTGGATGAGCTTGATGTTGTTTTCCAAAATTTGAGTATAGGATGAAACTTGAAGTTGGAATACTTTAGTTTCATATTTCACCATTTGTTGAGTTACTTTGGAATTGGTTTTGGAAATCAAAGCATCACAGATGTCACTTGATTTTGCGAGAGGAACCTCTTTCGACAAAACCGTTTTTGTTTCCAGAAGAGTCGACAGAAGTGAAGCAACTTTCTCTGATTCTTCAGTAGACCTTGAAGGAATAGCTCTCGACTCTTCAGTTTTCAACTTTTTGATTAATTTGTCCTTCTCATAGTTATGACATTTCAAAGATTCGATTGCCATATCTTTCTTAGAAATCACTTCATGGAATGTTGCAATCAGCCTCTCATTCCGCTTGTTTTTCTGCTCCAATCCCTGCTTCTCGGTGTTCAGTGACTGCACTTCTGAGTTCTTGAGACTCAATTGGTTTTCCTTTTCTTGAAGTTTTCTGAAATAATCAATTATTTATAAATTGTAAAGAAAAATTAGTAAAACTTACTCTTCCAGAATCCGGATCCGTTCTTCTTTCTTTTCCAGAGCCAACTGAACTTCAGATAACTCTTTCTTCAAGTGTTTCACTTCAATCTTCGACAATCTGAGTTTTTCATTTGTCTTCACTGTGTATTCACTGGCTCGGATGCATTTTGGACAGGTTTGAGATTCCTTCACTTCTGGTTGCACAGCTGGCTTCTCAGTCTTTTTCTTCATTTTCTTCTGCTTTTGGACTGGTTCTCGGTTTTCCACTACAACTGTTTCAGAAGGAGCAGAGGAACGAAGGTTGTCAGGCACCGAGTCATCCGACTTTTCAGTGGAAGACGATTCTGAAGATTCATCTGAACTTGAGGCATCTGAAGAGCTGGCAATAGTTTTGGGAACGTTCCTTTTCTCTTCAACTGATTTGTTCTCAACAGAGGTATTGGATTCTTTTGCTTTGACGGATGGTTCTTCATTTCGTTTCTCCGAGCAAAGTGAACAACGTCCCAATTGCAGTTTCACACACCATTTTCGTTCATGGAAAATGTCGCTGAGTTGCTTGGGCATCGAGTTCAAAATGTATACCAACTGACAGTCCTGTATGCGTTGGAACATTTGTCTAGTCGCTTCATAAACGCATCCATTGGTTGAGGTTGCTCGAACTTTGTAGGCAGTCTCCCCAATTTGAGGAAAGATTTCAGTGAGTTCCAATCGCTCAAGTTGCTCTTTGAGGTCTTCAGATGTGAATCCATTCTTGTTAACATTTGAAATCTCATTTTGATTCAGAGCAGAGAAGTTTTTTTTGAACCAAGTTCCAATAAACGATTTCGACTCCTCGTAGTTCTCATAGCTAACAAAATAGCTTTCAGTACTGAGAATGCATGTCAACATAGCATGAATTTCACTCAAGAACTCCGGCCTCTTCATTCCTTGAAAAACTCTCTTGACGAGTACCAAATCACAGAGTGTCAGGACGAGAACTTGCTGGGCAGTCAAACAATAACTGCCATCAATTGTTGGATTTATGTTCAGTTGCTTTGATCCAGTTGACAATGGAATTCTGACGAATTCCAACATTTTGAAGATGTTACCTGGGATCATCTCAAATACTTCACGGAAGCTCATCGCGGATAACTTTGGCATCGCTAGAATTTTCTCTTCAAATCCGGAAACGTCAAGTTTTTCAAGCTTGATAGCATGTAACAATTCATGTGACATTACTACTCTTTCTTGATGGCACTCGAACAGTCGTACTGGAATTTTTGATGTTGGGATGGAGTCAACCGTTTCGGATCTTGAGAACATAGTCATCTTATACTTGTTGATCAAACTCGTGAGGTTCATGACAGTGACGTAGAGCCAAGTGATCATTTTCTTGTATTGGAATCCGTTCTTGTCGATTGGAACAGTGTTTGTGACCACAGTGACCGCCTCTCGCATTTCATTTCCCATCGTCGTTCCGATCTTGCACTGTCCAAATAATTCGTTGATAGCATCGAATACTTCACCATTATGGTTTGTGTCGAGAGGGAAAGAAATCATATGTTTTCTCCAATCCCCAGTTTTCATAAGCTGAAAGCAAAAAGATAATAAACAACCATTTTGGGTGTATCTTACTCACCGTTTCAAAAAACCGATTTTTGTCCGCAAGTTCTTGCAGGAACTCTTGGTTGACAGCAGCCATTTCATGTAAAGACGTCATTTGATTCTTGAGAACCCTCAAAACGAATGCGACCAAACTATGGCCTAGCTTATGTAACGGTGCCAATGTGTCAATCTTTGGAACATATTTGGAAAGTAAGTCGTAAAAGTCCTTCTTGTAGATGTAACTGATGCCTCCCAGGCTTTGGTAAACGGGCAGGTAGGTCTGAAAATAAACTCATTGAAATATGAATTATTAGATTCAAACTCACTTTGTAAGTAACTGAATCATTGAACTTGAAAAAATGTTCATTTCCAGGGAAGGTAATAAAGTTTGCGAGAGATTCCTCGAGACTTTCCGGTGATCCATACATTTGAATTCTTTTGTTGGACTCCACATATAGACTTTCGATGTTCTCAATCAAACTTTTTTGTTGGACAGACCAACCATCTGGGATGAGTTCGACGGGAAGGAATTTTCGAATCACCTGGTCTTGAGAAGAGGGGCAGAGCGTCGAAAGGTCTGGCTTGACGAAGGAAGTGAGCTCGCTCATTATTGACAGTTGAGATCTGAAAAATCCAAAATTAATACGATGCAAGTTAAATAAGAAGAGTTCATGAAGCTATTGAAAAAGTGAATAGGTTGCTAAGAAGGAAACGAACGAAGTTTAAAATGAAAAAGAGGTAAGATATAGGAGAAAAGAAAGATTATCGATTTGGGATAGAAGATTTTAGGAGAGAGACGATTAGGAGAGGACGTGTAAGAGTGCATATGTGAATGAGTGGTCCTCTACTTGGAGTAGTAGACTCAAGAAGACATGAAGGAGTGCAGGCAGAAGAGTCAATGTAACCTACAATCCAAGGTAGCGATCGATAGGTCGTAAAAGGTCAACACGGTTCATGAAGATGTGGTGCTTTGCTTATGGGAAGGGAACATTAGTAACTTTTCGAAACAGACTAGCCATTCAAAAAAATTTTAGTCAACGAAAAGTTTGAACCAGTTTAGCGTGAGCCATTGAATGAAAATTGCTCTTCTGAGAAAGATACAGATGATGGGAAGTTCAAGAATGGACAGTTCCAAGAAGTGATGAGATGAAGGATAAAAAAGTGAAAAATTCAAATGAAAAAAAAAGTGAAAATGCTAAACTTTTTGTATTGAACGACGTCAAGGGATCGTCACAAACTTTAAGGACCATATCGAGTAAGAAATGAAGAAGAGGTGAAGGAAAATTCTGATTTTGGGAGAGAAGATTAGGAAAGAACGTGTAGAACCACATATGCGAATGAGTGGTCGTCTACTAATAGATTGGAATAGAATATTCGAGAAGACGTAAGGAGTGCAGGGGGAAGAGTCAATGTGGCCTACAGTCTCAGGGCATAAAATCGATCAACAGGTCGTAAATTACTCTTAATAGGACTACCTGGTTAATAAAGATGACCATAAAGATAATTTGCATTGGGAAAAATAATTTATCACCAATATGCATCATCAAAAATGTTTGAATAATCTTTTTCAAATACTTCGAGCAGGGAAAATCGAGATTGTTCTTTGAAGAACATTCTGGAATAAGAAGCAATTTCTCCATATCAAACAGTTTTGAACTAAAGAAATGTTTGGAATACTTTAGTGGTGGAGTTGAAGAAGGAGAAGAACGTCTGGGTCAGAATGGTAATGTCATATTAAATCACGGTTGAGACAGGGAAGAAGAGGGACAAGCGTGAAGTTCCATAAACATTTTAATAGGGGAAAAATAGAAAACCAACAATGTTTAGGAAGAAAAATGAGGTGTGAGGAGGAAGACGAAAAGGAACAGGGTAGAGGAAACTGAAAATGTTTGGAAAAGGAGAATCGAGAAGACGAAGGAGTGCAGACAAAAGAGTCAACGTGTCCTAAAATCCCAGGTCAAAAAAACGTTCGATAGGTCGTTGGGATACGCTACCACTTCAACTGTCACAACTGGACAAGTTTTTTGGAACAAGAGCTTGTTTGGAACACTGCGGCGGCTGAACAAAATATCGATCTGTTGACGTTGGGTAGTTTCCGTACGAATTGATAACATGAAACATTTGAATTCAGCTTTTGTGGAACCCTATGGGGCTACTCTTTTCTACATTTCTCCTCCAGAGATAGAAAGCACGATTTATTTTGTTAAACCAATGAGTTCAAAATGCGTTCTCTTCGATTGCGAGTTCTATGGATTGTACTCAATTGGCAAGTTCTTACGACGAACCATACCGTCTCCCTGGAACCATTCACGACGGAATTGCTTGGCAGCTCCATCTGGAGTGTTGGTCCACTCGACGGTGATACGGTCGTTGTTGGTATCCTGAAACGGAATCAATCAGGATTCCTTTAATTCTCAAACATTTTGAAACGTACTTCTTGTCCGTAGGCGAAGGCATCGCAAGAGACAGCCAAAAGAACAGCCTCCTTTGGGTCGAGGACTCCACATGGTGGATCGACTCCGAGTCTCTTCATGTTGGTGGTCTTGATACCATAACCAATGCGACGAGCAGAGGAGTTGATCACCTTGATGTGGTAGGTGTGCTTGTCATCATACGGAGCGTTGAAGACAATCTTCGCATTGGGTTGGGTTTGGATGTCTCCTGGTGGGACGGATTGAGCCATGGCGGTTGTTGGTTTGAAGGAGTTTCGTTGAACTCTATGAAGTTTCTACTGGAATCGAGTTCCTTTTATACGGAGCTCTTATCGACACGTCAGATCTGCTCTAGATTAAATCATGAGATAAGGGAGGTCGAAGAAAACCAGTTTTTTTTGGAAAGGTCAAGACAAAACATTTGAATAATATCACGTTTCCAATTGCGTTTGTTTATTTCAGTTTGAATACATTTTGCCGACTAAACGATGGTGATTGAAAGCGAACACAAGCGTAATGGCTTTGTTCAATCGACCAATTTCGAGTTAGAACCCTATCATCTCCTTTCATTTTTATCTTCAACCAAACACCATATTTACTAAAATGCTACGTTATTTCGACATTTGTTAATTTCGGTCATAATCGTTAGTTATAAGCTCTCTCTTTTTTCTAGTTTTGGCTACGTTTTTTAAAACTATTCAAAGCGTGATGGTGTTAGCTTATCCAATGTTTCCTGGGTTTCAAACACCTGACTATCAAGCCATCATAGACCCTACAACTATCTGTGATGATACCAGTTGTATTCAGTACAGCACGACACAAAAGCCAGACCATTTCCTGAATGGAACTGTGATGCAGTTCATTTTTAGTTTAACAAATCTCAGTGTTCAAACTGCATGCATTTGTTATATTCTTCACACAAAACATTTGAAAAAGGTAAATTCGAAAGTAGTAGTCAGTGAAGCCGTAACTTTTAAAGGGCCCGTTCTACATTATGCTTTTCATTTTTTCTATAGCAGTATTTTTTCGTGTTTTGTATTGCGTTATTAACTTGTCTCTTGATGTATTGTTTGGGAAACATCCTTTAGTCATTCTCTTAACTCGAACCTCTCTCTATGTGGACTTCATGTGCAACTTCTTCTCCATTACTATGAATTTCTTCTTGTCTCTGAATGGTTGTTTACACTTTTCATCTAAGAAATGGAGCTCGTGGATATTCGAGGGATATAATTTGTTCCGCCCAATGGTATTCAGTGTTGCAGTTTCTTTATTAGCAGCTGTAGGTATTATACATACTTCAAACGTATCAAGAAACTTTATTGAACGATTTGGCTACATAGATACAGGTCCAGACGTAGGATTCAAAATTGTAAGTTATACGCTATATATTTCTTAGCCACAGTAGTGTTTGAGTTTATCAATCGCTGCTTCAATGTGTTTCATGTAGGATCGGTTGTATCGTATTTTGTTCTGTACAAGTATCTACGACAACAAAATAAAATGGCTTTTCAACAGTCAAGCGTATTAAAGAAAGGAGAGAAAAATGTGCTCCTCCACTTGCTCGTCATATCCTTTATGTACATGGTGAGTGGACGAGAGTTGTCGCTGCTATTCACAACAAATTCCATAGCCTGACTATGAAATTTCAGATTCTCTATGTGGTTTATGAGGTAATTACTCTCATCGACTGGAAAAAAGAAAACAGCAAGATTCTAACGAATTTGTTAATAATACTTTCCATTTCACATTGCCTTCCAGAATTGTTTCTACCTTCAGTATTCCTTATCCAAAACTACGACATCAAGAAAAGACTCCGTAGACTTTTTGCTGGAGTTGAAGCGAACGTCATAACATCTTGAACCTGGAGATAAACTTTTCATCAATAAACGGATTCAATTCTGCAAAATGCATAAACATTTTTCGTTCATATTCATAATGGTTCGTGACGCTTATGATGTGCTTTTCATGTTTTCCGTAAATAGATTTCTGAAAATAATTATCGTGTTATTCTTTTCCCCAACTTCCCTATTCATAGCAAAAACTCAAACTACAAATTTGTATGTTGCCTCACCCTTTCACCATTTTTTCTAGTCTGGCTTCTAATTGCCGGTGTCAGCCTTTTAACCGCCAATCCTTTCACTGGCCGATGCTCGCTTCTCCTCCGTCTAATACATTTTATGGCGTTTGTCTATCCTAGGTCATTCCGCGTTGTCGGTGTATACACTAATTTTGCCCCAGATGCATCGTTTTGTCAACTTATAATTTGTGATCAGTTCTCTATTATCGAACGAGAAACAGTTTTCCCTTGGATGGTAGTTTTCAAGAGTATTATCAATCTTATAAATCTAGTTGTTCAAATAACATGTATTTTTTATATTGTTTGGACAAAAAGTTTGCAAAAGGTTATTGAATTTCCCAGTTATAGAAACCAACTTAATTACAGGGTCCATTCTTCATTATGCTCCTGATACTCTCGACTATTGTCTCGTTCAGAATCATCTATTGCACATCAATACTGATAGCAGCTGCTGTCTTCAAAGAATTCAGTGACATTAACTCTTTTATACATTCGTCTCTTTATGTAGACTACTGCAGTGACTTTTTCTCTATGACAATGGTTTTCTTCTTATCTTTGAAGCGCTGCCTATTTTCAGTTTCAAAAACATGGAATTCCTTGGTTTTTGAAGGTTTTAATTTTATCGGTGCGATAGTTTTCTGTGTTATCGCCTCCGTGTCTGGAGCGCTCGGTGTTATAATTCTTTCTGATGTGTCCCGGACTTTTTATCCTAGTTTCGGATTTTTCGATACTGGAACGGATGTTGGCTTCAAAGTTGTAAGTAAATAAATTAGAATCTGAATTAATTTCTCTCTTTTCTAACAAGTAAAAGATAAATAGAAAATGCTATTCGCTATTCTCTGAATTCAGAAGATTTAATTTTGAATTCAAAATACATAATATAGCCTTCAAACGCTATTGTTTTTTTTTTGCAGTCAATAAACAGATTTTTCAACTTGTTTCTTGTCGGCTCCATTTTTTGCTACATGGTGCTGTACAAATATTTGCGCAACCAAAATAACACATTGTTTTTACAATCCAACGCTTTGAATAAAGGGAAAAACAAGGTATTCTATCATTTGCTGGTTACCACAATACTTAACGTGGTGAGCGTATTCCTCTGTTCAAGCTATTCAGTTAAAAAAATAAAGTTCTTAGATACTAAATGCTGTATACGAGGTAACTATCCTTATTCAATGGAAGAATACTTCTGCTATTCTGGTGGATTTGTTGATTACGCTTTCGATTGCAAACTACTTACCTGAGATATCATTACCTCTGCTATTTCTAATCGAACAAATCAATATAAGAAGATTTATTCGTCGATTTAAAGCTCAATGGAATGGAGAAATTGTGATATCTTGAAAGATGAAATTTAATAAAAATGGTTTCATGATCTCTGAATATATGTATAATTTTTGAAAAAATTGAATCAATCAATTGTAACTATGAAATGTCTGAAGGATCCAACCCCAAGTTCCCAATTATTATTTTCTTTTTTTTAGTTGCGAAGTGACGCGGAGCCTACGAAACAAGCTGCCATTATGGTTGTCACACCAGTAAGTCTTTCTAGAAGAAGGCAAAAAATTTTCATACAACTTTTTTTCTTCGTAAAACCACCATATGCTATACTAATTTGTCAGCAGCTTCTGTTCAAAAAGTGTAGAAAATCAAATACTGACGTACCTTTGGAAATAAGTCCTCACTGGCTTCTCAAGAAATTCAAAAAATACAAGCACTGATGTCTAATATATATTTTTTTCCGATTAATCAAGATTAATGTTTATTAGATTTGTCTTTGTACTTGTTATCATTATTTAAAACAAACTACTTTCAAGTTTTCACATCATCAAAACGCGACATTTTTCAATTCCCACTCTCCTCAATTTGTTAGCATTTTCATACAACTCCATAATAAACATTTTAGTCTTAAGATGTTATTTCGTTTGATTTCTTTCAGTGATTCTCCTTTTTCGCTATGGTTCTTATCTACTCTCCATCCATTGAAAACGTTTTTCAAGAAGCTTCCGCAGTTTGTGAAATGTTTGCAAACGGGGAAAGACTCAATCCAACCTCGACACTTAACGGTAACCCGCAGGCGTTCAGAAATCAAAGCATTGTGAGCAGTATTAATTTATTCTCTCAGCTTATTTGTATCGTTTTTATTTTCTATAAAAAACTTCTGACAAAGGTTTGAACTGCACGAGTAAGATATGTCATAGCTCTATATTTCAGGGTTCATTTTACCAGATTCTTCTCATTTTTTCATTAACCGTGGTTCTTCGAATCGCGCTTTATACTATCGCATTAGCACTGATGTATATCGATGAACCGAAAGAACTTGTAGATAAATCAAAACTAGCAACAATTTTGTCAGAATCTTCTCTCTACGTGGATTTCTGTAGTAACTTATTTTCTATTACAATCACTTTCTTCATGTCGTTGAATCGATGTCTCTGCTTTACATCGAAAAACTGGAACTATATTATTTTCGAAAAATATACAATTTTTCCATCTGTCGCTTTCAGTTTTTTTATTTCTATACTAGGAGCATACTGTATTATTTGGACTTCTCAGGTTGCAAGAAAGTATTATAGTATATTTGGTTTTGTTGATGTTGGTCCTGTCGGGGCAGGCTTCAAAGTGGTGAGTTCTAATCTTCCTGTGCAGGATGATAGAGTCACAGTATCAAAATTGCAGTCTATTAACCGATGCTTCAATTTGTTCCCAGTATTTTCTGTTATTAGCTACATACTACTGTATAGATATTTATACATACAGAGTCGAAGACTTTCAATTCAATCCGTCTTCATAAAACGTGGAGAACAGAAAGTTTTCGTTCAACTTTTAATCACTGCTGCTCTATATTTCGTAATGTACCAATCGAAATGTATCTAATTTTTAATGTTCAGCTTCTAAACGTCAACTACGAATTGCTAACTTTGGTCTATTGGGAATCGATTAAATTGGAACTACTGCTCACTTGCTTGGAATATTTAGCAATTACCAACTATTTACCAGAAATGGTGTTACCTATTTCAATCACAATTGGAAGTTTCAACATTTTGGAAAAACTGAAGAATGCAGTAACTCCGAAAATCAATCAAGCAGTTTCCGTGCAAGGAGTCAATACTATTTCTTGATGATTGCAGTTTACATGGCGATAAAGTGTTATAGAAAATTGATCGAAGCAAATGTTACCGAATTGAGCCAACATATATAACTTTTTTTGTAACTTAAAGATCGTAATCTATCTTAAAGATCGTAATTCAAATAAAATAAATGAAATAAACTAACTGATTTTTGTTCAATCGAATGAAGTTTTTATCGAAATTATTTTCATTGAATGAGTTAATCATTCAATTTATATTAAGCAATTCGAATGTATGAAAATTCTTTAAAATTATTGAGGTTCAAAAACGTCGAATAAAAATAACATTCGTCCGGGATTGAGCTTGCTTCCCCGAAAACCATTTTTCGCTTTTTTAAATATTCATATGATGAATAGAGATTGAGCAGCGAGACACTCCGCCATGGACTTGGTATAGCTCCGATGAGTTAAAGTAAAACAAAACAGTTTTTACAGACACTCAATATTGTCTACGAGACGATCACAATCATTAAATGGAAAAAAGATGATGATGTATTGATGATTTGTTTAGAAGTTCTTGCAGTCGCCAACTATCTCCCCGAAATGTCACTTCCACTTTGTGTGATAATTGATAATTTCAAGTTCAGAAGTATTTTTAGAAATACTGTTACCCAAAAAACCTTGCATGAAAATATAACCATAAATATCAAAGCGATTGCGTGAATTTTCTCGAACTTTATGAGCCATTCATACTTTAATTTTTGGTTTTTATGGAATCTTCGACAAATTCACTGTTTTCCACATGTAAGATCAATTGCGAAGTGATAAATATTTTTAACAAGAAACTCTCAAAACTCTCAGTCATAAACCACAACCCGCCCCAAAATTATGCAACATTTATATACAAATGTCTCAATTCAAAATTTAAATTGAGTTTTACTTTCACTTTTTTCTCCTCTCCTCTGCCACTTTGTACCCAGTTTAGAAATGGTTCTTGCTTATCCCACGAAGTTCAAAGTACTAGACAACACAGCATCTGCGGATTTTTACTTGCGTGTAATATTCCATGTTCACAAACGTATCTTGAACAAAACCAATTGATACCAATGCCAGTAAGAATACAATATGTGGCTAGTAGTCTCAATTTAGCTGTTCAAATAACATCCATTTTATTTATTTTGATGAAAGGCTTCTTGAAAAAGGTGAGTTCTTTCGCCAAGCTGACATCTCAAACAATAATTTAGGGACCATTTTTTCGAATATTGTTACTGTTCTCTATAATCATTGCGTCTCGAATTATCTTTTATACGATTTCATTGTTTATCGCTATGAGAATACCTTTCACACCTTCTAAGGGTAATATAGCACATGACCCGTCTATGTACTTGGATTTTTTTAGTAATCTTTTTTCTATAACAATCACATTCGTTAAACCGATGCCTGAGTTTCATTTCTAAGACATGGAACGATGTACTCTTCGAAGGATGCAATGTCGTTGGTGTTATTATTCTAAGCGCCATCGCTTCAATGATGGGCGCTGTAGGAATCATAAAGACATCAGAGGTCACGAGACTTTATTTTTACAACTTCGGATTCTTGGATGTTGGACCGGAAAACATAGGATTCAAAGTTGTAAGTGGGATAATAGTATGCTTGTATAAGTAATCTTTCAAAAATAACTATAAATTTCAGATGATAAATCGATTTTTTAACCTGTTTCCATTTGGTTCCGTCGTTTGTTATATTGTTTTGTATCGCTATTTTCTACAAACGAAATCGGGAAGTTGTTACCAAAACAATATTCATGAAACGCGGAGAGCAACAAGTGTTTTCACAACTTCTGGTGACCGCTTTCCTGTATTTGGTATATAGATTCCAATTTAGCTACATTAGAAAAATCATTGACTTTCAGATACTCACATTATATACGCAAACGATAAACACTGATGA
>GL379811.1:188841-199967 GCA_000143925.2 Caenorhabditis brenneri
TACCCGGGGATCCCACAGGAGAGCAGAAAGCGTTCTCACAATTGTTGGTGACCTCATTTCTTTACATTGTAAGTACTTTATTTAATTTTACTTGTTTGCGATTTGATAATCTTGCAGATTATGAATTCCATGTACGAATTTATTGTAAATTTTAATAGTATTCTCGGACTTCAATACGATGTCCTATTCTGGATGAAAGCTTTAGCACTTGCCAATTATGCACCCGAAATGTCACTTTCTATATTATTCATTCTGGACACTGCACACTTCAATAAGATTTTTGGAAATATGACATTACCTACGAGAAAGGAGCAAGAGAGAATTACGGTTGTAAGAAGCACGCATGTTTGAAAAGTTATGCATTGATGTTCTCCGGAAAAAAACAACTTTTTGTGACATATTACTTAGTGTACCAATCAATAAATATCATGAACTTAACGTACAAGGAGCTTCACCTAATCTAATCAATTCTGCAATGCAACTGAAGTATTCCTGGTCGGCTGCACTGTACACGTATTGCTCGGTGTTTGTTGCATTAAACATCTGAGCATCACGAATATAGGAAGAAAGAGTTCAGGAACACAGTCGATAACTCTAGAATTCGCCATCCAAAACCAGTTGAATATTACGTGATTGTTATTCAAATAACTCGTGTCTATAAACCGCGAAAAGTTGAAAATAATCAATAAAGTCTGAAAAGAAATTGACTTTTGGTTTGTGAACTGAATCATCTACCAAGTATAGAACCGAAGTTATTAGTAAACCAAAACTAAACCGATAATTGAGTTCGATTTGTTGTGAAGAGACTGTTGAAGCTTGGGAATTCGATTGTTTCTGTAGTTGATAATCAATTACAATGTAGCAAATAATAGAACCAACTGGGAAGGCATAGCATAATCCACTCAGAATCTGAAACATTTTTCATCAGACCTGTCTTTACTTAGTATTGTTCCTGAAAACCTTTTCATAAAAATCATTCGTTCCAAAAATCCAGCTTGGAAAATATAGATTTCTTTGAATTCCCGACATCTGTATAGACACAAAAGACAGAACTAATGATAATATAACACTAGCTCCCAGAGCATGTTTCGTCTTCATAAAACATTTCCCAATTGAAAGGATACAGTGATTTAGAATCATCATAAATATTATTAGCAAATAGAAAAAGTAAGAGTAAAAATCAATGTATAACCAAGTGAAAATCCATAGTTTATGAAAGAAAATTGGTTTATAAACGGGTGAATACAGTGTTTTTATTGTTCCAAATAATGGAATCAATGGAATTTCCAAAAATGAGATGAAATGCTGAACAAGGATTGTAATAGAAAAGGATAACAAATAGTAGTAGGTACAGTGCTGAAAAAGAATTTACTAACGAAAATATAATTCTAAACGATCAAGATACCTTCTTACATTCCTTGCCCTTCAGGATAAAAGTTATCATCATCAGCTGAATGATAACATCCACCAATGATACTAAATACTTGACAGTTTTAGGTCCATTCAATGGCAGACTTTCCGTCTCGGTGTTGGAAGTAAATGGTCTTCCAACTTCTAATACGTCAACCGCTACAGAATCCAATCTTTGAGGATCAATATAATCGACTAATATGAGAACCATTGTGTTCAAAATATTATAAAATCTTTGTGAACCAAGATGAGAAGTGTGTGGGAGGAAACTTGATAATAGAAAATAAGTTTGTTGTTTTATTCAAATAATGCCGAATGTTCAACATTTACAGACAGGTTCTAAAACTTTAACAAAACATTAACAAGACCAAAGGTTTAGGGAGAAAGTTTGTCGGAAAGGAAAAATTATCAAGAGTACAATGCAAAAGTTTAATGGCTGAGTGTTTCAAAAGTGCAAAATATAAGAATTAATTTAGAAAAATATTCAACTCCACACATTTCAAAATACAATAAGAAAAAGAATGAACAAAACTTCAAAAACTTAGGATTCATTTGCTGTAGTAGTTGCTCTTCCATGCTCCGTGACCACAGTTCTTTCACTTTTTGGTGCGATCCATTGGGAAATCTTCTTCCTAATTTGTACACTATTACAAATTAATAAAAGCGGAAGTGACATTTCAGGGAGATAATTTAATACATTGAAGACTGAAATGAATGTCATCTGGAGTGAGATATCGTACCAGTCGACAAAATTGAGAATTTCATATAAGATCGACATTATCTGGAACTTTTCTGTTTCTCTCGATTGAACTACACTCATATCTTACCCCATAAAAGACAGTAGTGATCAGAAGCTGCACAAAAACCTTGTTTTCTCCTCTGTTCCGATTCGAAGTTCTAGTCAGAACCATCTTGTTTTGCTGTCGTATCACATAAAACAATGCAATGTAACAAGCTATCGAACCAAATGGAAAAACGAAAAATACACGATTGATGAGCTGAATGTTGTGTATATTTCTTCATGTACATCAGCAATGACTTACCACTTTGAATCCTGTATTCTTCCCCATATCAACAAATCCCAAACCGGGAAGAAATATTCGGCTGACTTCAGAAGTGATGATACATAAAACTGCTCCAGTAATCGATACCACTGCACTTCCAACAATGGGGAAAACTACATTTTTTCCTTCGAAGAGTTTCTCATTCCAGGTTTTCGAAAGAAAACATAAACATCGATTGAGTGACATTAGAAACGTGATGGATAGAGAGAAGAAGTTGCTACAGTAATCTATGTAGAGAGAGGATCTCATGAGAATTGCACTGATCGAGTCCGAACGAATTGCAGTTGCTGTTAATGCAATGATATAGAAAATCACTCGGAAGGAGATGGTGATGGATAGAATGAATAGAATTGAGAAGAACGTGCTCTGAAAAATCCATATGATTAAAAGGAAATTGAAAAAGCTCTCTGAAGTTTTTCTCATAATTTGTCACAGCGGTTACCTTTTTCAGGAACTTCTTTTGAATGATGAAACGAATACAAAGTATTTGAACAACAAAATTCAAAATTCCCATGAAGTTTTCAAACAAAATTTCTGGTGTCAAGAAGGTTCTAGTTGTCAGTTGACTAATCGGTTCACAGTCGGAACATAGATTCGTTTTTTGATGTAGAGTGTCAATAATTTTAATCGGAATCTCTGGGAAAGCGAAGGCCATCGATACGAGCTCCTTTCAGTTCCAATGAATTCAGAAAAGAATGTAAGGCTATGCAATTTTTTGAGAATCCAGACGTTTGGTTCAAAAAATCAAAAAAGAATGTTACGACTTTTCTAGAAAGGTTGACATAATAATTGTCCGCAAGTGCCGGGTATCTTATTCTAGCCTACACAATTTGTCTGAAGTTTCCATCAGTTTTTATCAACAAGAGCTGGTTAATCAGAATCATAAATGAGAATCGAAATTCACTCAAAGATTTACTGAACTATTTGATCCTACACAATTATCTTACCTTTTTAAAATACTTCTTACTGAAAATATAGTGAATACATGCTAATTGGATAACCAAATTCAGAAAACTCATTCCATCTTGAACAATTATAGCTGAAGTGAGTCCTCCTCCATTGTTCCAATTTTGAACTTCTTGTTGAACTCTATCGGCGTAATCTTTGTCGTCACAGCGAATTCGACAATCGGGTTTAACAATATTCACCTGTTGGTTAGGTGCATCCGGTAATAAACGAACAGAGTCGAATGTGAATCCCATATTGTTGTAGGGCAGTTAATACTTCTACAAAGTATTGAAGATGAAGAGAATGAATGCAAAGCTCTAGACTTTTCAAATATTGAAAAACTGATAATTATTGCAGCATTTGAAAATACTACTAGTCAGTTGGTTAGCTGGGTGAAATATCACAATAAGAAAAGGTTGTTTTTTTTTGAGTTTGTCATTTGAGCCGTAATATCATTTTTCCATTAATGAAAGGAAGAGTTGAATACGTTTTCAATGGTTCATTATTGGAGTTGGAAAAAGAAAAAAAAAGATTCCTAAAAATTCATTTGATACCGATCAGATTCGAGTAATTTATCACTTTCTTCATTCTATTCAGGAGGTAAAACGTATACAGGATAACCACGTGGAGCTTCCCCGTATTGCAGCCACGAGAGATATTTCGTTCGGAAATCTCTCATGAGCTCTGTGTATCGTTTCTCTTGTTCTCCTGGTATTCTCTGAACAAAACATTATGTATTACTCGTCCTTATTCGTTCAACTCACATTTTCACTACAAATCGCAAAGATCACGAACATACTGAAACCAATTTGATCTCCTGTCTCAATACACCCTGGACGGACATTTCTCACTTCTTTGAAGAGTTGTGTAACGGTGAATTGTCGATTTTTTCTCATCATTTCGACGCCGAGCATGATAACTGAATAGCAAAAAGAATAATTGCTCGTCAGAATTTTCGAAACTCACAAGCGAAACATCCGGTTCGGGAGAATCCACCACTGCAATGAACAATGGCACAACTCTTTGGATTCTCAAATGCTCGTTTTATCATATATGCCATTGGGGCAGTCTCTTCTGGACACATTCCACTTCTCCAGTTTGTATATCTGTGATGTTCGATTGTGGTCTCACGATTCCTAGAAAAATTTATATTACTGTTAGAAATTAAATCAAAATGTGACAAACGTTTTTGGATCAGCGACATTAATAATAGTCACCACAACGTGTCCACCAGCTGCTTCAGGAGTGAATTCACGTCTTCGAGTCACACGAATTCTTCCGAATGACATGGGTTCATTACCTTCAGGAATATACACGTCCGCCATAATTGTCGCTGAAATTACAGTTATTAATTTTTGAGAGTCAGTGTTATTTCCTACAAGTTTCACTCCAGTCACACAGCTGGAAAATCTGTGTTGTTCGTTCTTCAATCGCCATCATAAAGAACTTTTCGATCGTTTCGATAGTACGGGCACGAGCATATACCATTGGTGCTTGTGTCAAAATCAATTTCTTCGTCTTGCCGACCGTCATCACATTCGCGTGTATGAACGCCTTCTCAAACCCTCTTGTCAAAAAATTAAACTCAGTTGTATACAGATATCCCATGTCCTGTCTGTAAAAAGTTTGGGATGATTCAAATATTGGGGAAATATAAAAAAAAAGATCTTACCGCCATTCATCTCTATGTACATGCAAAAGAGCTGGTTTTGGAGGAATCTTATGAAGATGTTCATGGGTCAGGTCGAAGAATCGTACAAAATTGTAAGAGTCACCACGATGTTTTTCGAAGACGTATTCGAGTTGTTGTACCAGAATTTGTGTATTGACTGGGACTGAAATATTTCAGGATTAGAAAAAAAAATATTTTTTGGACTAACTTGTAGGTGGAAGTGCTTCTCCAGGAATAGGAACTGGCTGTGGTGGTGCTGGTGGTGGTGGAGGAGAAGGAGGAGCCTGAACTTCAGGCTCAGGAGCTGGTGTAACTGGAACATCTGGTTGAGGTGGTCGAGCTGGATGATTTTTCTGACGTGGACTTGGTAAAACTGGAGGTTTAACAGGTTCTTTCGGCGGACCCTTTCGGAAGATTTCTTTTCGGTATTTCCACAAAGCGAATAAACCGGTAACTATTGAACCTATGAGAGGAATCCCGATAACAAATCTCCAATCTCTGCAAAAAAATCATGATTCTCCATTCTGGGATTCAAAACTTACAGTCCCTTTGGCACACGATGGATTGAACTTCGACCTCCGTGTCCGGAGCCGCTCGAACCATGTGATCCTGGAACTTGTCCTGGTTTCGAAAGTGTCCCTGTATCTGGACTAGATGCAGCCAATATTTGTCCAAAGTTGGCAAAAAATAAATCCATCGCATTCAAAGCGTCTTTGGACTTATCAAAGGATGAGCGATGTTTGGCAAAATTCAGTCCTATCTGATCAAGTTTCTCGAAAACTGGGATAACTGATTGCAGAACACCAGAATCTGAAGGTGTTAGAGTACCCATCATTATTAGCATCCTAACAGATTCGATGAGTTTTCCAAAATCATCATCAATTCCATCAATCTTTTTGAATGTTTCGAAAATTATTGCATGATCTTCGAATTTTGAAGAAGTGATAGGTGTGGCGGAACTAATTTCTCTTTTTATTTCACTCATCAAACGTTTCAACTCATCTCCCATATCAGTCACAATTTCAAGATTTCTTCTGTCCTCAGCTTTAATGGTTATCAATTGTCTTTGGATTATCAACTCAACATGATCCCAATCAACTTTGAATTCTTCATTAACTATCTGCTTCATGGCCAAAAGTATACGCGTTGCTGAACCAATAACTTTCGAATCGTCCGACACATATTTTCCTCCCACCAAAGCGGCAATCTCTTTCCCTTCCGATCCTTTTTTCTCATTTACTTCCTTATCCGCCTCTTTCAATTTGGGTTTCACATTCTCAATAAAACCGGCAACTGAGCTGAAATCACTGAAATGCTGTGTTGTGGATTTATTGAATTTGCGGAGAACTGAAGTTATTGATCCCATTGCCGAAAACTCTTTCATTCCTCCCAAATTTGTCAACATCTTCAAAAACTTATCGGACTGATTGATGAAGAGTTGTAAGTTCGTGAAGCCATTTTCAATATTTGCCACCGGCGTTTTGATCAAGTCATTCTGATTTTTTGCCAGAAAAGAAACATCCTTGTGAACACTCATTAGAATTTTAGAAATGTCCGCAAAGTCGCTGTCCTCATGAAGTTTTTTCAACTTTTCAGGCAACTCCTTATTATCTTGGTACTTTATTTTTGAAAGAATGTTGTTAAGCTTCTTACTATTCTCTGCTGACTTCAAACTTTCGGATAATGAAACAACGGCTTCGATTGCTTTAACTTCGTGAAACAGGACGAAGACTTGTTCATGAAACTGTTTATATTCCTTATAAACTTTCGGAACAAGATCATCATGAGATGCTTCGTCTTGAATATTGGACAGCTTCGAAGCAACAGATTTAAACGAGACAGTCATTTTGGAAAGCTCAGTAATTTCACTGACTATTTTTGAAACTGCTCCAAAAACGTCTTCCGACTGTTTTCCAAAAGTTTCATCAATGTTTTTGAATTGGCTTTTGAGAACGTCTAACATTTGCAAAGCAACTGTTACATCATCTGCATGACCATGAAGAAGTTCTCGAGTCCAATTATCTTGCAGATCGTTCGATACCAATTCCAGATCAGCGAGACCATTTGGAAATCCGGAAGAGTATTTCAAATCAGTACTACCTTTACGGTAGTGACGAGATACAAAGACTTGTTTCAGTACGTTGAAATTTATTGAGTTTTCTTTAACTGATTTGACAACGTCACCAAGTTTTTCTACTTTCGTTTTCAATACACCCAAAGTCTTACTTTCAGCATTCGAATTGTACTTGAGATCGGTTTCCTTTTGAATGAACAAACTCAGGCTTTCAAGAATCCTCGAATTAGATTCGAATGCGTTTTCATGTATCATGAGGTTTTTAGTTTTTCCAATAAAATTGGATTTGATTTGTTGAAGTTTCGGATTTTTCATACTGGCAATCAAATTGGTAAGGCTATTGAACGCATCAATGATGTCAACCGTTTTCATTGTTGCCGTTTTTCGAATTTTATCGAACTCGGAAACAACTTTATTCACATTTTTGGCATATAGTTCCACGTTGAGGAAGTCGATTTGCTTGAGTTTTTGAACTTCGGTCAAATAGTTATTTCCAGGATTTTCCAGCTTCTTTATTTTATTGGACTTCATTAATATGGAGTTTATTGATGCCAATCGATTTGTCATTACGTCTACTTTATCGTTAGCAGTCAACGAGAACTGTTTCGACAGTTCTCGAAGTTTTTCGGTGACACTTTTCAGTTTATCCGTATCAATTTGTTCGATGTCAGATGGCTTATATGCTCCAAAATTCAAGAATTCAGATATCAATTCATCAGAAGAAATGTCTCCTTTGACGATTCCTTGTACAAGAAACACTGCATTGGTTAGACGAGAAATCTTTTGCATCTTTTCTACGGAATCATTGAACTCTTCTGAAATTTATGAAATCCGCTCATGATATTTCAACATGTCCTGCTAATTAAAAAAAACTAACGATCTGAGACACGTTTGAAGCGATTCGAGTTGATATAGTTTGCCGAAGTAACAGGCAATCCAATCGAATTGATAGGGTTACCTGCAAAAAACTGTTTTTTTTTTTTGGAGATTGGAACACATAAGAACTTACGTCGAAAGAGCATATTGGTCGGAAAATCTTTTTGGATTTCGAAAGCAGATTCAAAGCAATCGGATTGAAAAGAGTAAGGAACTGAACAAAAAATGTTTAACTTAGAACTTTCAAAAATTGTATGAATGGGTTTATGTGGGTTTTTAGGGTAATGTGGGGTTTTGTAACATGCAATGCCACGTGAAAAAAGAAAGAAGGAACAACTTTATTTAATGTGTTACCTTTCCAAAAGTGTGTAGAGTTATAAACTTCATAAAGTTTCTAAGAAAAAACCGAACAATAAGAAAAAACCGAACAATAATAGGCGTATCTCATGCAATCGTCATAAGATGGACAATAACGAATGAACTTTCCTATTGGAACTTTAACAAGTGAATCTATTTTTTATCCTATGAAGAACGTTGAAAGTATCCATGAAGAAAAACAACGGTAATGAGATTTCAGGAAGATAATTAGCAATGGCTAATGTTTGCAAATAAGGTACGTAGTCCACGGTTTCACCCCAATCGATTAGAACAATAGATTCGAAGGCAGTGCTCAGAAACTGAAATTCAATTTTTTAACAGAATGGTTTCCGAATTAAACAAACTGAATATAGTAATGTTGTTATGATAAGATGAGAAAACACTCTTTGTTGGCCTTGTACCATTGAAAAAATTTGATTGTTGAATTTTTTATTTCGTTTGTACAAGTGAACAAACAACACTGAATAACAGACAATAGAGCCAACAAGAAATGCATTGAATGAGCGATTGATTGACTGCAAATTGTCGCAAGACTATTCTGATTCTCGTTGAAATTAGTAATCACTCACAACTCTAAAGCCAATGTTTGGACCAATATCTATGAATCCAAATGTACTGTAGTAATATCTCGAAACTTTCGAAGTTATGATAATGCCTACTGCTCCAGATACAGCTATAACAGCACTAATTACAATGGGCCATCCTATTCGTTGTTTTTCAAATATCCGATAATTCCATTCTTCCGAAACAAAGCAGAGGCATCGATTGAGTGATAAAAAGAAAGTGACAGTAATAGAAAATAGGTTACTGCAGTAATCCACGTACAGAGATATAACTAATGACCACAGTTTGAGTGTTGAATCTTTTTCCTCAATGATCATTACAACTGCAAATGTGGCGAAATAGATCAAGATTCGTAAAGCAACAGTTGTAGAAAAAGTCAGCAATATTGTGAAAAATGGGCCCTGAAAGAATACTTTGAAAAACTTGGTTGCTTTGAAAAACCGAATGATGCAAGTTCAAAGAAAGAAGTTTCGTTTAACCTACCTTTTTGGTCAACTTCTTATATAATATATAGATTGCGCAGGCAATTTGTACTGACAAATTGAAACCGCAAACTATATTTTGAATGACTATCAAGAAGGTGACTTCGTGTACTTCTTGTTCCCTGTACTCTTCTCTCCCTATACCATGTTGACCTGCTGGAACTTTCATGTAATCCTCATAAAGGTTTCCAGTATGTCCTTTTTCAAAGCTGAATTTATCCGGGTACGCGAGAACCATAGAAAATTGTTGGTTTAATTGAAGTGTTAGTTCCGAAAAAAAGAGACAATGTTTATGAGGTCGACAGAATAAAAAGTACACTGACACGAATTACAAAAGATGAATTTTCATCATAATTATTTTTCAAATGTGTTGATCTTTTAGTACATAAACATAACATTTATAAATAGTTTTCAAAATTTTTTGCTTAAAAATCTTATTTGATATTCAACCAAAAATGAACTTTTGAATTCGAAGGTTCATACTCCATTTTCAATGTGACAACCTTAATGTTTTCCAATTGCAAAAACCAAAAACACAATTTCTTTATTTGTTAAGCAATGGTTTTGATTTATATTGACTACAGTAAATCTTATATAACTGAACCCTGGGGTAAATGTTCTTGGAACGATGATGAGTGTTTCAAAGAACGAGAAAAAGAGTTACCGGTGAGAGGGATAGATGTTGTGAAGTACTTCTTATCTATCGTCAATATATTCGTGCATTTGGTTTTCATAAGATTTCTTCGGAAGAATTGGAAGAACCTGAAGGTATTAGAGATACACTTCTTTCTATCTGAACAGTTTGTCCAGAAAGTTTCCCGCTAGATCTGTTTTTCAGAACTCAGGCAACATTCTTATTCTTTCTTATTCTGTAATGATAATTCTTCAACATTGTGCCTCGTTTGTAAAAATTCCAGTTTACGCTCCAATAATGGTTGATTCCGTTTATCGAATTGAACATCGTCTGATTTATCTATTTGTTTCTCGTTGGCCTCAGACTTCATTGTACATCGACATGTACTCCTATTTCTTCTATCTATCAATGTTACTTTCCATGTCTTTCAATCAGGGGTTAACATCAATGAAAAAGTCAATACTTGTGATGGTGTTATTGATGAACATATTATTTTCATTGGGAAGCTCCATTGTTTCGATTAAGATGTCTGGTATCACTCACAGTTATACTCGTCCAGATGATAACAAAATCAAAGGCACTCATGAGTTTTATGAAAAGGTAAGTCATTCATTATGTGATTTTCATTACAAACTGATTTTCAGTTAATGAATCGTTTCTCATACATTTTCCCGATTGGATCAATAGCTTGTTTCTTTTACAAAACAAAAATCTCAAGCTTGAAATCACATGAAACAAACCAAGAAAAATGGAAGGAACGGAAAATTGTCGAGATGAGTCTATTGATTACCGCGGTTCTCTATGGGGTAATCTTTTTGAAAAATACACAAAGATTACAGTTTCATTTTTCAGATCTTACTTCTTCTGAATGACTTATTCAATAAACGCGTTTTGAATTTCTATGGAGAAGAATTGAGAGTTTTGAACTCGGTCCCAGAAATGTTCTTTCCTATTTTTGTCATGTGGATGTTTTGGAAACTGAACAAGAAGACAATGATAACAACTGTAGCACCAAAGTGAGGGA
>GL379811.1:200501-249835 GCA_000143925.2 Caenorhabditis brenneri
ACCTTTTTTTTTTACTTTTCAGTTCCTATCTCAATCTCCTTCATCTTCCCATCGAGTCTTTATTCACGATACATCATGTCTCTCCACGAAAAAGAATCTGTTAACAAATGCCGAACCATTTCAAAGTATCTCTAATTATAATGATAACCTCGATTCTCCAAACTGTAAGCTCCTAAATCTAATGTGTCATCGTTTCAATTCAAAGTTTCAGGTTATCCTGATCCTGGACAACTCCAAACCCTTGGACCGTTACACTGAAATGTTCCATCAAATTCCAAATATGTTTCTTTCGATTTCGGTTATGTTGAGTGATGTGAAACTGTGCAGGAAACGGACTGAAGTGGTTCCGAAGGCATGAATTATAATTTTTGTTCGTAAGACTCGATATCTCACAATAATATCGTCAGTATAAACAATACTTAAGTACAAAATATATTTGATTTCTCAAACTTCCAACATTTCCAAAAAATTTCCAAACAACAACCAAACATAAAATTATATTCACTCCGCGCTCTATCCATTTACATAGCTTTTCCATTCTCACAAGTTGTCAGCCCACTCTCCTGAAGTTCCCCAAACATTTATTGATAACCAAAATTACAAACAAAAAATGAATGCGGTTAAAATTGATATAAGTAAGAAGAATCACACTATTCAGCGTTCTTCAATACCTATCTATTGCGCGGAAGGGATAGATATGTCCAATTGTGCATCTCCACCCGAAGAGAAGTGGTTCCGAAATATGTATTATTTCTCGAATGTTTGCACTGCAATTACTATGGTCATTCTACAAATCATCTTTTTAATCTTCCTTTACAAAATTAACAAAAAGAAAAAGGTAAGTCAAAAAGACAGAGAGTTCAACATTGAAATTTTTAAATTACAATTTTTACAGCATTCGGTTTATATCGTATTCTTGGCATTTTCATCTACAAATGCTCTTCAGAACTTTGTGTTATCCTTGTTTTATCTTCAATTTCTTGAATATAATCTATTTTCGAAACTCATTTTTATGGAATTCTTCTGCAGATTCTTCTATTTATCAGTCACACTCGTCATGGCAATCAGTCATTCTTTATTTTTCATGAAACATAACTGGAAGTTGACAATCATCCTTCTTTTAATAAGTATCATAACTTCTGCTATTTGTTCATCCAACTCATTTACCTGGTCAGGGTTTAATTTCTCGTTTTTTCTCCTGAATATAGATGGATATGTAAATCTAATTTACATAAAGGTTTGTTCTTGGACAATAGAGAACCTCACACCGCCGTTTCTATTTTGCAGTACCTAGCTTCACTTTGCTTCGCTTACCCAATCATAGTTATTCTAATCACAATGATATCTTTTTTCTCTCCATATATGGATTCAACTGAAAAATCTCCAAATCATTTGAGAGTGTCAATAATTATCATGCTAACTTCTATTCTTCAAATTGCCAGTTTAAAAAAACGAAAAGCTCCAAGTTTATTGCTAAATTTCAGGTTGTTATGGGTATGAGAGACTTCAGCTTTATGGAGGTTTATTCTGGAATGGCTTATCAAATTCCAAATGTATTTCTGCCAGTTTCCATTATGTTGAGCGGTGTAAAGTTAGAGGGGAAGAACACAAGAGTGACGCCGAAGGTGTAATTTTTGATGATCATCAGTTTCCCCAGTTATTTTTGCTTGAATAAATATTTGAAACAAAATTCTGTTAATTGTTTTCCTATATCTTCATGGTTCTTTTTGTCTTGCTTTCGTCTTTCTAGAATCTGATAATTCATACCGAGTTCAAAACTTCAAATCATCCCTACAAACCTTCTCAATATTTCTATGTATCAACCTTATGCTATGAACTTCAAAGACTGAAAGACTATGAAATTATATGCTCTTTTCTCAAATACACAACATTCAATTCAA
Organism: Caenorhabditis brenneri; assembly: GCA_000143925.2. Classification (NCBI taxonomy): domain Eukaryota; kingdom Metazoa; phylum Nematoda; class Chromadorea; order Rhabditida; family Rhabditidae; genus Caenorhabditis; species Caenorhabditis brenneri. Next base: position 202,403 of record GL379811.1, read on the forward strand.
CTCCTACTCATTCTTTCTCTCGACATCCGCTTGAATGAAGCTGGATGGATTCCGTTAACATTGATTTGAGAAAGAAGAATCTAACTATACAGCATTATTCCCAACCGGAACTTCCTGTTAAATGCAAAAATTTTTTAGAATGCCGACATCATTGGGTTTCTGAAACTCCTGAAAATTCGGAACACGTTCTAAATGTTGCTTTTCTGTGGTTTCGTCAGCAATCCATGTTGCATTTTTCATTTATTTGTATAAAACAAAGAAGAAAATATCAATCTCTTTGAAAATTACATTCCTGGCTTTTTCGTTGACAAGTTTTCTTCAGTCTCTCCTACAATCTTTTTATTTTTTCCAAAAGGATATAACTTTCCTATTTCCATATGTGTCATACATGGAGCTCTTCTGCAAGTTCTTCTATCTGTCAATAGTTTTTGTGATGTCAATTATTCATCCCTTGAACTCAATGAAAAGTGTTCTCAAATGGACATTTTTTCTTATTCTGTTCAGTTGTTCTATTTCTGCAATTGGTTCTTTTATGTCAGTTGCGAAGAGTGATTATGGTTCAATCCTCTTTGGCTTATTGAAATTTCCATTTGGAAACTCGTTACATGAGAAGGTATTACTCTAACAGTTTTGACTTGTTTTTTATTTGTCATGTTGAAAATTTCAGTACCTATCCCGTCTCGCTTACATTCTCCCAATTGGAACCATTCTGATCACAATAATTGCTTATCTCAATCCTCAAAAACAGCCTTCGACTCCAAGTTCTAACCAACTACCCATCATTACAATGACAACGGCTATTATGCAAGCTGTGAGCGCAAAGCAATTGAAAATATAAATTTTCATATTCCAGGTTATTATGTTTACAAACAGTTTTGAATTTATGCAGGCTTATTCAATTCTCTTCAGTCACCTGCCAAATATATTTTTACCGCTTTCAGTGATGTTGACTGGCTTGATATTTCCAATAAGAATCTCTACAGTAACTTCTGTTGCGTGATCCCTAAACTTTATATTTTGAGCATTGATTTTTTACGTGCATTCTTTTCTTCCTCCCCACGTCATCCTCAATCCCTCCTTCTCCCATTTTCATATTTTATCCGTGAAAGTTTCGAATCATTTCGTTTTTTCTCCAAAAAACAGAATGCGACTATTTGTTGTCCTTCGATCCGTATTCTTCTTGCTCCTACTGACAGCCAGTTCGGTGTTCGTGTTGCATAAACACCTCTGCATCAACTATGTTCCACATCGGTTGAACGACTTTGTATCCGGTTGTGAAGGTTTGATTCTCGCAATTTCCACAGTAAACGGTAACTCAATTGATGAAGTGAGTAGATTTGAATAGGAGATATAATTTAAACAAAAGATTTCAGGTGACTAGTCGTACAGGTCGTTCAGCTGACAACCTTGAGCCATCGTCTAATGTTACGTTGGCTGAAGCATTCAGTGCGGCGGTAAATGCGAAGGAAGCTAATGAAACGTTAGCTGAAGCTTTTCAAGCAGCAATGAACGCAGAGGTAGCTAATTCTTTTGCTAATGCGTTGAATGCCACATTATCTGAACCGAGTTCTCCTGAATTGACACTCCCTGAGAACTTCACAATGGTGGAAAAGTGGCATCATATTAACACAAGTGGAGAAACCATCACACTCAATGTGAAGACGTGTTTTGAAGTAAGCACTCTTTTTCTTACAGCATGTCTCCATCACCCCAACCTAAACATTTTCAGTTCACAATCAGTGAAATCATAAATAGCAAAGTGCTGAAATACTCCAACATCGTCTCTCCACTTCGTCTCACTCTCATTCTTATGGTCACTTCTTTCCTCGTGGCGATTCTTGATCTCAGTTTGAGAATGATCACCTCTTCGCTCTCTTTGGTAAAGTCCACTTGAATCCTAAATAATACCATATTTTCTTCAGATCCAATGCCTTGTTCATAGTCTCATTCAAGTTGTTCTTTGGGGAGCTATCCTGTTGAATATGGAAATGTACAGGTGAGATACTGTGTGAGGAATATTATATTCAAAACCATGATGAGCTTCAGACGTGGATGGGCGGAAAGCTGGAGATCATCTGGTCAAACTATCGAAGAGATTCCAATGTATCCATCCGAATGGAACAATTTCGAGGTGTACGCCTTCATCATCTTGCTTCTCTCGATTTCGGAAGTTGTTCTTTTTGAGCATTTGTCAAAGAAGATTAAGTTGGTGGCCAGTCAAGGAATCTATAAATGTATTCAACAAGATGATGGTCGATGAAATATGTAATGAAGTATCTTTTACCTCAAACTCTCAGATTTTCTTATATGCGGTTGTCAGAAAAACAAATATAGGATAATTATTTATTGAGGGGTTTTCTTTGGATTTGAAAAACAACAGAAAAAACGAACGAAAAAAAACGAAAGTTGCAAAATCAATTTCTTTCCAAGGCGGGAGCACAGATTCTGAAACTGAACAACAACGGAAATTAGATTAGAGCAGACAGTCATGGATTCACCCGGTTTCTGTTTGTCTGCAACAATTTTATATTCTTCTTACTCAAGATCTTCTGATGAAGAGAAAAACTCTTCTTCCTTATTATCATCATCACACAGAACCATTTTCAACTTGTACTTCTGCTCCAATTTCTTCATTTCTCTCTTATGCTTCTCCTCCAAATTCCGAATCTGTTGCTTGTGTCCAGATACTAATTTCCTGACCTGCCTCTTTTTCTCGTAGTAAATCTGGTTTATCTCGACATTTTTCTCCTTGATAGTCTGCTTTCTTTCAGTCAGTTTACCTTGGATAAGAACCACGTGGTCCTTTCGGTTCTCATATTTCAGTTTAGCCTCTTGATAAATCTCGTTCATTCTGAGACCTCTCTTTTTCAATTCCAAGTTTTTTTGGATAATGATTTCGTCTTGGCTGGCGATATGACGCTTGAACTTCTCTGATTCACTTTTCAGAGTTTCTTGTGATTCCTTTTTGTACTCTTTGAACTCTTGTTTTACCGTATTGAGTTCCTGAACCTGAGCATTTTTCTCAGATTCTTGCTTTTCCTTCGCTGCATCGGCGAGCAATATTCTCTCCAGTTGATCACAATAGTACACTGGGCAGCTCTCGACCATTGGTGGCATGAAGTTGTTCAAGGAAGTCATTGGATTCTGGAAAGTTGAACGTTAAATAAGTGGTGTAAATCGATAATTATAACGAGAGGAACAAGAAAATGGGATGGGAAAAGAAGGACGGTTGAATGACTGGCTGACTGACGAACGATAAAGAAGGACTCTCGTTTGTATTGATTTCGTCAGACAGGGCCTGGGAAGACGAGGAGAAATTGAGGGGGACAATGAATGAATAACTCAGACTGACGTACAAGATGAGAATGCAGGATGAGTGTGAGAGTGCTGTCTCCTGGGTTACTATTCTTGGGTCTCACGACGAAACGAGGGGGGGGGGTCACTTAAAATATTAGTTATGATATAACCTAGGTGAAGAAACTGTCAAACATGGACAATGACAATTAGTATTTCCTGATGAGAGAGGGATTAATGATGATGGATTACTGTCAGTTAAAACAATTGAAATTATCATATTTTGTGAAGGCTGCTGTGAGTATCATGTTGAATTGTCTTCTCCAACTAGCAAACACATTTTGAAAAGTTTGAAGGAATTTTTTATTTTGAAAATATACAAATTTCATCAGAATAATAGAATTGTCAATGAGATAGTCGAAATGACAAAATCAGACAGAATGCAACAAATAAATCGTACGAATAGATTCACAATCGAAATCGAAGATCATGTATAAAAACCATTGAAGAGATTATCAAAACGTATTGCAATGGGATGAGGTATTATTGAAAAACAACAGGATATGAACAAGGAACCGGAGATAATAAGTGTGAGAAAACGGAGAGAATAGAGACCAGCTACTTCACTTCTCTTTTGATTTTGAGTTCATTACAGTAGGATTGTGCAATTGGTGTAGAACGAAGTTCTTCTTGTATATGATGGAAAATCTGTTCGAGGTGGTCTAATGGGAGTTGCCCAATTTTATGCTCACCAATGATATCCGATGGTATTGAGAGAGCACTTTCAGGCCATAGCGTACTGAAATAATAAAACAATGTTAAATCGAATCTGATGTCTACAATACTTACTTAACGACTTGCTGTACAGCTTTTGCATTCGGTTGTCTCCCAATTTGTGTCAAGAAACATGCATAATCCACTAGAGTTTTCCCCAATTTATTCTCTGTTGTCACTTCACTCCCAGCTATATTCACATGAATCCGAGGTGATATCTGTACAGAATACTGTAATCCGTTCTCTAGATTCACTTCTGCCAACTTCTTTTCGTGAGTGATTTTTTTGGCGGTCGGTAGTTGCGGTTGAAAAGAGGAAGGATTGAAACCATGTGGTATTTCACTGTTTTCATCGTCATCTGATTTACGTGTTCGTAGATGTTTCAGTTGGAACAGCTTGTTGAAAAGTGCCGAATGACGACGATGTTGATGAGACAGGAAGTGAAGACGCTCGTCAGTGCTGCACGTGTATTGGGAAAGAATTCTGAAAACAAAAGAAGATGTTTTTCCTAAGCTAGACTATGCAGGTAAATGAAACCTTCTTCGTGAAACTCACCCAGGACCTAGAAAAGTCAAAAGAGTTGTGTTCCCATATCGGAAAACGGTATCCTCGTCAATCCCAGAGTGATGGAGAAGTGCATGTTGCTGTAAACTGCAATTGTATCTTTCCCCTGTACTATTTTCCCTTACAATCAATGAATCTAAAATAGTTTTCTGTATGTTTGGTGTCGGAAGTACAGCCAACAAATGAGGTCTTCTGAATTTCATCAAGCGGTGATACTCGTCATGTGAAGACTTTCCTTCTGAAGAAACTAGTGTCAGTGGATAAATGTTCTCGTAATTTCCATCAGTAACTTTCTTGCCAAGATCTGCAATAAAGACTTTTTTTGACCAGCTGAAATACACTTAATAACCTGCAAGCATCATTTTCTTCGGGAACTTTGCTGTTTTCTTCCGTCCCACGCCCATCAATGTGTAGATGTCGGCTCGGTAAGCGGCTACATTCGGTAGTTTTTCGGCGTATTTCTGAGAAATGGAAGAAATTGAAACTACGTTTTTTTTTTCTAATTCTTTTCAAATTCCGATTGTTTTTAATAGAAAATTTACTCTTCTAAAGAGGTGGAGCAGGTCGCTGTTTTCAAAATGAAAAATGTGTGAATCGGGCGCGCGCGCGACCACCAGATGTTCGTAATGATTGGTGTGGACTTCGTATCCAATTGGTACGTGTTTTTATGGATTACACCGAATACACATTCACAGAAAATCACATTTGAATACTCTCTCACATAGCAAAAAAATAATTTGATTTGAATGGGTGTGAGTGACAGGAGAGTACGTAGGACGAGCAGCAGAATGGGACACCCCTTTGGTCAACTGGGCCTGGTCTCGGTGCCAGGAAGTCTGATGGAAACATTTAAAAATAAAACTGAGAGTCTATGTCAGTGTATATTATTACTGGATGTTTCTGACAGCATTTTCATGTAATCCCATTTTTTGTACTCTTCCGGATTTCTATGATAAGATTAATCTTGAAAATCCTTTCCGCGTTGAGATTGATAAATCCTGATATATCCTCTTATTTTCAAGATTCAATCTTTTCAACATTCACTTCTGAAACTTGAATTCTTTCTCTATTTTTCAAAATGGAATACGTTTTCGTACCACCCTATCGGAATGGGTATTCCCTAGCGAAGAATCTTTATTTTGACACGTCAATTTGTCTTCGACTCCACGCCCAAGATTAATTTGAGCTGTATAGAAAGAGCACTTGACAGGGCGGCTTTTGGTTTGATAGAATGGTTGGGTGAGGTGTGTACAACTTGAATTAGATTTATGTGAAGGGATGACCCGCGTGATTAATTGATCCTTGTTGTGCTATGTAGGCGTGTTCTTGAGAAGCTTGAGGCATACAAGTACCGTAATCCTATCTTCTTCAAAGTTTCCATTTTTGGGTTTTATAGTCCAGTAAGGATTTATAAAACACTCAGTATTTTGGAAAAGACCGATGTTCGAAGTAATTTTTCTTTAATTCGAACATTTCCTCTTTCGTGGATCCTTGTATCTTTTTTTGCTGTTTTTGCATGTTAATTGTTGTGTTTGTCTTTTGCTTCCTCCTTTTGTCTTCCAACGAGAGGTCTCACACACGAAATTTTCGTTCGAACAAGAAAAAATGGGCCGGAAAATTGATGATGACGCTTTCCTATCTTATGGTGGCTCGTTCGTTTTTTTCTTCTTTATTCGAAAGGAACAAAAGGTGATGTCTTCGTGTTGGGAGCGTGAACAACAGCCCAGTCACTTTTTGTGTTCAACGAGATCTTCTTCTTTTTACTTTTTATATTCTAAAGAGTCAAAAGAGCTCGCCCGCAAAACTGATTGACTTTTGGAAGGGGAGGGGTATTCCCACGACGAAACTTGTCACAATTCATTCTCATTCTCACGAGCTTTCCTCCTTTCCCGCCATGTCAGCCGTAAGACAAAACAAAATGGGGCGGAGTTTAGAGAACCCATGAAGACTGAGGATGTAGAAGTGTTCTTTGTGGTGTGTGTGGCTATTTTTCCTTCCGTCTATCTTTCTGTTTGCACTGATATAGTGCTCCGTGGTTCGGTCAAAATGAGAAATTCTAGGGCAAGAGGTTTCGTCATTTCAGTCCAAAAAAAAAAGAATGTAGTCGAGGAAGCGAAAATCTTGATTATTTTTCGTTGTTTTCTTCAAATTCTCAAGATTGTGTGATTCATGAATTTCGCAATTGGTATTTCTCAAGTTGAAAAATTTTTTTTCGTGTGTTCATTTGTATTCCAACTTCAAAGTGTGGTTCCAAAAACCATTCTGGAGTGGTTGGCAAAGATCTCGTTCTCAGAGCTTCTAGGATCTTGATCAATTAGGAAAATAATGCTTTCAATAGTTTTTCGATTTTGATCAAGATTTTATTGAAAGATTTAGACGCTTTGATCCGAATGGATGAACTGAGACAGTGAACCCTAATGGATGGAACTTTGATCGTTAAACTTCAGAAATCCACGTGAACAATTATTTTGTTGTTTCCTGACCCCTACTTTTGCTTCTTCTTCTTCTCAATTAGGTCTCCAGCTTGGTTAGCTAGGAATATAAATAGAAAAATGAAGATGTGGGAATATACACGATTCATTAGGAAATCTAACGAATTCCAGCGATTCGTTTTTTATTCGCCGTAGCTGTTGTTCATGTGAAATTCTAAATCACGTGACATGGAACTCTTTCAGCTACAATGAATTCACACTGATTCCCATGATTCAATCCTACAATTTTTGAGACGCATTTTTTGAACATTCAAAAGTCTAGAAGAAGTTCATCTTCGAAGTCATTCTTATTTACAACCGAGGAAACCTAGTCCTTTTGTAATCTCAAAGTGCACATCGTTCCTGTGACTATTTACATTTTCGGATATATGTTCTTTTTATGCCTCTTTTGTTTTTTATTGCTAGAAAGGGTTCCCATTGAGAATACAAAGAAAATTGTTGAAAAGGAAAATGGGAAGTCCCGAAAAAAGGTTCCCTCGACATCATCAGTTATTCTCAAGAGCCTTCTGTTTTTTTTTTCAGTTTTTGTTCTTTCTTCATTTCAGACTTGGATGAAGTGAAGGAAGATCTATGTGGTTTATTCGGAATGTTCAAACGGGAAAGTGTGCCAATTTACGGTTAAAGAAACAATGACATTATAATAAAGTCTTAGAATATCCCTAGTTAACTAAACTCAAAAATAGCAATCAAGAACCAACTTCAGGAGAGAATCTACGGATCATAAAATTACTTGCTCTATAAACCACGACCAGATTCTAGTCACTAGATTTACAGTTTTATTGGAAATTGAGCAGTTCAATAGTTTTGAAAACTTTAGAAATTCCTTCCATTTTTTTTATCTTGCTCCCAACACTCTAAGTCTTCACAGTTCACTTCATACACCAAACTTAGGCTTCATATAAATCAAAGATGACAAAAAGAAACACGGAAAGACTTCCTTCTCGCCTATGTTCTTCTTATCCCTCAGGGGACCTTCTATTCCGAACATCATTTACTCTTCCTAAATCGAATCTCGTCAGTTTTTGTTCCTTCTCTTATTTCACTCTCTACATATATACGCTGATTGCTCCGTCAGTAATTGGTGTCGTCCTTCTCTCATCATACTCGCCTTCTGAATATCTGAGTAGACACATCATCATCACCATCATCTTCTTTTCTATCTGACTAAAAACAACAATAATACAAGTTGTGCGGTTAGTCAGAAGAGTGCTTTCTAGCCAGGCAGGGCGACGGCTCTCGAAGAGTAACCTCTTCCTTCCTGCTTTCTCGCCGAAAGAAAGAAGGGGAAGGAGAGACAAAAAGTGTATTTACTTTTTAGAAGGAGTCGACGAGCAAAGTGAGGGAGGAGGCCACAAAAACGAAGAAGAATCGGTCATTCGGAGCAAAAAACGAAAATATTCACTCATTGACTGTCATCCAACATCCGATGCTCCATGCGGTTTCATGAGGTGGGTATTTTGAAATCAATTTCTAAGTGAAGATTACGGTAGCTACACATGACTTTTCTTAATTTGAGACACTCTTGAAGCAAGAGGGTGTTTCCAAACATTCCCTGCTGGTGATCTCTCCAATTGTATCTTAATTCTAGAAACGTATCTTCCAACTTCTCCTCTACTTTTCCATCTTATTCCAATTCACCACTTCTGATGTGGTTTTTACGGTTGAAGAGAGTGCCACCAATGTAACAACACCATCTCGACATCTACACAAACTTCGTCACTCTCGGGGTATGTATGCAGACATTTTTTTTTTGATAGTCATGACTAGTTTTTAAGGATCTACGCCATATTTAACGGCGTCTTCATCAGTCATAAATCCACGAGAGTCGAATCGTCTAGAGTCATTCTCCCTGAATTGCCCTCATGTCGTTGACTCGAGCAATAAAAATGTGAGTATTTGAATGTCTTTTTTTTTACTTCAATGTTTTCTTTTTAAGGTACATATCGAGGTAGTATGGACTCTCAACGAAACAGTGTGGTTGAAAATCGAGAATGGTCATCAGCGAGTGGTAAACGGCGAATCGACGTTTAACAAGCGGCGAGTGTCAGGTTAGTTAGAAATTCCGGTGGTATAAAGTAGAAGCACTTCATGCATTAGTTAGTGGTATTGGTGTTGGTAGGCAAGAGGAAAGAACTTTACTAAAGGGCATAAATAATAGGGGAGAAAAGTGAGTAGGGTGAAGGTTATTTCTGGGCAGGAACTTGATGCCAACGCCTTATTCTAGATTGAACTAATTATGAAAGTGGTTCAAGAGCTCTGAGCAACAATGCTTCTTATAGTATGAAAGTTTTCAGAGGAAATGAAATAAGGTGTACCGAAATATAATGTACCGAATACAGAATGATTATATTACATGTTCAATATATACATGTTTCTTCAGGCAAAACTGTGATGCGACTTCTGCTCAACAATGCTCGATACCTCTTCGATTACGATGAACTTACTGGTGATTTCTCTATGGAAATCTCTCCAGTTCTCTGGTCATCTGATTGCGGTGCTTGGCAATGCCATGTCACTGTTCGACAATCCAACGGGAAATCTCACACACTCACAAGTCGCCGTCGAATTAAACCCGGCGAGATAGGGGTTCGAAAAGAGACAAGGGAGGAGACAACGAAAAAAGATATCCTTCCGCGGGTTAGTACGAAAGATTCAAATCAGAAAAATTAGTCAACAGAGCGTGTAAATGCAATTCTGAATTTTTATTTTTCAGATAGAGGAGAAGCCGGTAAAAGGACAAGGAGAACGAATCGAGTTTGCCAGTTTGTCTGTGGAACCGATTCAAGTACAGAAGCGAGGAGACCGTTCTTCTGATCACTGGAATCACAATGTCGCATCGTTTTCTAGAAATTCAGACGACAATGTGTATATGACACGAAAAGAAGAGGAACTATCTTCAAATGTCGTTTTCGCCCGAAATGACGGACCAATCCGACAGCATCATAAACCGGTTAGACATCGCGAGTTGGAGCGACTTTTCGACGCCCAAATTGATTACGAATTAGGTACAACTTTCCTCTCGATGCACGAAAGAAGTTATTTTGAATTTCAGATATGTCAACAGATGACATGTATTACTTGAATTCTCGAGCCCGCGCACGAAGTGCACAATACTACTACAATGGCGGCGCTGATGATCGAGCATATCTCACGCTATTCTATTCAATGTTATTTGCTGTTTCGTTGTTTTTGTGAAAAACAAAAAATTAAATTAATGTAATAAATGGGTTAAGATGAACTGTTACCTTTGCATTTTTCGAGAAAACATGTGACGATTCCACAATAACCATGCTTGAAATGTTATTTTTTATGAGACGTTCTGCACACTCCGTGGAATGGAAATTGAATAGAGTCGCATCGACATCCGATAAAGAAGATGTCATAGACGAAGACTTCTGCAGTGACTTTACCAGAATCGACAGTGCAGATTTGATTGGAGCATGCCCGTCTGATCGATTTTCTTCAACAATTTCTGTTTTTCTCTTCTTCTCGGATATTTCACTTTCAGAATCTCCAAAATCTTTTGTGTTTTCAGAATCTTCAATTTCATCGCTAGACTCAAAGTCATCGGTAGAAGATGTTAATGTGGAAACTCTGATAGATGGAGTTCCAGAAGGCATAACAACTTCCGGAGCATCATTCGTCTGCCTATGGTCCGTAGAACTTTTAGTGATGACAAGAGGAGCCTGAAAGCTAATTCAAACTATGCATTTGTTTTCAAAAAACAAACGACTTGAAACAGTCGATCTCGATTCTAATTGGATTTGTTTCGAAGTAAAAAAAATGTATTACCTGGATACTCGGCCGGTGCTTCGCTAAGGATGACACCAATCGGATCGGAATCCAAATTCGCATTCTGTAAAACAGACACGTTAAAAAGAAGACGGGGAGAAAAGAAAAATATAAGGAAATGAGGAATTTAAATTCTCGGTTTTGAGTGTTTTTTTTCCAGGTTGCAATTTCTAATCCTTGTAAAAAAGTTTTCAAAATTTGACAAGTATGTCATCTTTTCTCAGCTTTCGTGTGTTTTCAATAGTTGTTTTACCTTTGCGAGTGGAGAAGACCCAAATCGGGGAAAAGAGAAACGAATCGACGAAAAATTCAATGCACCTTCACTTTAAATTGAAGTAAAACTACAAAAATTGTCATTCTTGTATTTTCTCAGATTTTGAATGTCAATTGTTTTCATTGTATTTCTATGCGACCTTGTTTACTTGTTAAAAAGAATGAAGAGTTATTAGAAAAAAGATTTAACCGTCTAGAATGCGGTACTTTTCGAAATATAATAAGGATATTACAAGCCACGGGGTGGAGTTTATTGGTCAACCAGTTTCAAATTGAGATTTGAGTATTCAAGAATAAAACGTTATAAGGAAAAATATTTAGGCCGCATTTCTTTCCTCTTCTACTCTCCGTCCCACAATTCCATCGTCCTCCACCAAAATCGCGCGGAAAACACCCTGAAGTCTTGCTCGACTTTGATCATTACTTGTTTGAATTTTGGAACGATTTCCATCTTCATTAAATATGATTCTTGCATGCAGTCCCCTGCACTCCAGAACTGTGTCTTTTCCTTCTTCCTCGGTGTCAACAACATCAATATGTTGATTACGAAGTTCTTTCAGAAGCTTCGGCAGTGTGACTCTTCCATATTTTTTTCTGGCTATCCTCGTTTGGGCCGGAACCAGTTTGAAATCATCATTGAATGCGGAAAGATGGCACACAATTTTTGCAATTGCAACTTTTTTAGTGGGGTGTTGCTTGAACTTCAGATTCTTGACAACAGCTGGATGTACGTTTACTGAGACAAGTTTTTGTTTGTTCCGAGAGAGTTTCGCCAATTGAATGCATTCGTCATACTCGATTGGCCATAGTTTTTCCTGAAAAACAACAAAATATATTATCTCCTCGAATTGTGAATACTGACATAGTTTATCTGCAAATCCGGTCGTCGAAGTATGAGTGGTCTTGTGTAAACTGCCGAACAGAGCACATACTGTAAAATAATACGAATAAAAAATCCAAGCTTCTAAAACTACCTTTGGCTTGACATCTGCTAACAATCGCTCCATGGAGCCGAAATCCATCCGGAAATCCATCGGAATGTTGAGGAATTTGATTGGAAGAGTACGGAACGGCTCACGTACGTCTTCGCACGGCAGATCAGGATCTGAAATGGGAACCTAAGTTTTCTAGATTCTGACGTTCTAGTTTTACCTGTAACGATCACAGCGTTCTTCGGATCTGACCCCAAAACTTCCACCATATGAGCTGCATCTCCAACTCGGAGTGAAGCATGACTGGCGAAAATCACACATGGAGTTTTGAACTCCTTGGAGAAGTTCCCATATAATGAATCGTAAATTTTCAGTCGCCCACTTCGAATCAGATGGTTGTGACTGAATGGCTCTTCGGGTACATAAACGGTATTGTGACGAGATTCTGCCATCCATTCTGCACTGATACTGGCGAAGGCAATTGCGCTTTTTGCCATTGGAGAAATGAAGTAAATCGGTGTGTCAAGTGAGATTCCATTCTACAAAAAAGAAAAAAAAAAAAAAAGTCTTATGGAATTCAGTCGATGAGAAATGTGCGATTCTGAAAACTTACAGTACTAGTGATGAGATCTGAAACCGCCTCAATCAACTCAAAGATTGGTCCAACAGGACACATTGGAAGAAGAACAGACCCATGACTTTTCAATACTTCTGAAATCTCTTTGATCAATCTGTGTCCCATCGCTTGTACAGTTGTATCGACTAGTCTACTCAATGAAGTCGCTAATATGTAATCTACATTTCTTAAAGGATCAATTTCCATTGGTTTCACATCGAGAGCATTCTGATTTGAAGCACTCAAATATGCGATTTTCTCGTTTTCCGTTTTCAGTGTCCAGTAAGCGGAGCCGTAGGAGTGTCCGGATACAATTGGAGTGATTTTGATACGGAAGAGGTCCTAAAATGATTAGGCTACAACTATTTCAGAAATGTGAAATAATACTTACAATAGTTTGATTAAAACTCAAGGTAACTACTTTCGTCAGACAACTATGCATTTCCTGGGCTGTGTAGAATGGTTTCCATTCCATTGGATTCTGGAAAGGAGGATTCGGAAACTTTCTGAAATCATCCGATTTTCAAGTTTATAACGCCTACAGTTCGACTAACCCACATATCTCTTCCTTTTTCCAATTATTAACTTCGGTTCGCGCCTCAATCCTTTCCATAAACTCGAGCATTTCCTCCATCAAGAGTCTGGAATTAGTATGGTTTCCAAGCATTCGTTTCTCCTATAGAAAAACTCACTTTCCATATTGATAAGCGATTTCTGTCACATAAATTTTTCCCGTGAAATCTGAACGTTCTGTGTAGAATGGTAATCCCAGAAACGAGTCGTAGTTTGATACCAGAATAACATCCACAGTACTCATTTTCAGCATGTCTGGCTAAAATAAGATGGTTTTGGGGACAAAAACTTTATTAATTATCTTTACCGAAACATGGAAAATTTCGGGCCGTCCTTCAACATAATACCGATTCCCAAGCTCTTTCAAATAGGGAATATTGAACTTTCTGACAATGTGAGCGTTTTTCATACGTGGACTGTAAATTATCTGGTTTGGGGTTGTTTGAAAAGCACGCTTTTACCTCTGATAAACATGTGGAAGAAAGCTGAAAAACGGTGTGAAGTCGATAGGTGTGTCTATCAGAATTCGGACGTGTGGCCATTCTAGTAGAAAACATGGCTTGTGTGCGTAGACTGAGTAATTTGTCTGTAATTTTTTGATGTATTTATTTGTATTGCTAGATATCAGACATACTATATTCATTGTTCCTCAGATTTTGGTTTGTTTAACATGTGTTTTTGGCGATTTCTGCTGAAAAATTGAATGTTTTTTTTCGAATTTTGCAAAAAAACGAGTTTCGCACCAATCAAAAATTTGTGCGCATTTCCCGACTTTTTCTTTGCGCATTTCTCGTTTTCGATTTTCGAAAGTGAGTTGTGCTGTTTTTCAGCTCAGTTGAGCCGGTTTCCACATAGAATTGTGCTCAAAATGTCTTCTAAATACGCAAAAAAGCGGAAACAACTCGATGATGACACATCTGAAGCCGGAAGAAGTCGGCGAGACTCGTCAAGGTCCCAATCTCCTCCGAAATCCAAGCGGTAAGCAAATTTTGCAGTCAAATTAGTTTTCAACACTTTTTATTTTCAGATCAGCCAAGCAAAAAGAACCAGAAAATGATAGTGAACCGTAAGTTTTATATTTTTGTTTTTTTTTCAAAGTTGAATTCATTGTTTTGTTTTCGAAGTTTGAGGTTTTGATATCATTGATATTCAAATGGAAATTTCCTCATTAAAATTGCCCTGTAAAGTATGAAACAAAAACATATGATTACAGAGCGGAATCAATGTCAATTGAAGAGACAAACAAGCTACGTGCCTCACTTGGTTTGGCTCCTCTCGAGACGAATGATAACAAAGAACGTGATGCTAACGACGGAACAAATGAAAAAATCTACAATGAGGATGGATTTGAATTTCGGCATAGGAAAGCGGATAATATGGCTGAAAAGAAAAGAGAAAAAGAAATCAAAGAGAAAATAGAAATCCAAAAAGCCAAAAGAGATGTCTACTCGAAAGTTCTGAAAGCAAAGAAACTGGCAGACTCTGACGAAGAAGATAGTGCTGCCAGCTTTGTTCAAAAAATGCGTCAAAAAGAAGATGAAGCTAAGAAAGCTGCTGAGAGAGCTGCAGCATTCGATCAGCTCGATGAAGAGCTCGGTGTGACGGCTACTATTAACAAGGCCAAAAAACAGAAAAGACCAAAAGGACCATCAGATACAGCTGGAATGGTTATCGGTCACGGAAGAGAAGCTTTTATTGAAGGCGATCAAATTTTGGTTCTTCAAGATAAAGGAATTCTCGATGATGGAGATGAAGTCCTTGTAAATCCGAATATGCTGGATGATGAACGACACGTCAGAAATGTAGAATTGAGGAAGCGGAAAGATCCACACAGAAACTTCGATGAAGATGTTGATGAGTTTGGAAATCTCAAAAACTTTGGAGTTTTGGCTAAATATGATGAAACATTGGAAGGAGTAGAAAAAAAACAGTTCCGGTTGGATGAACATGGGGGTGTGGATCTTGAAGAAGAGAAACGCGAAATGGAAGCATTCCGTCGAATGAAAATGGCTGGAAAGCGCCTAGAAAGTTTGGAATCCAAAAAATACGAATTGGCCAGCGAATTCTACACTCAAGACGAAATGACACAATTCCGAAAAGTCAAAAAAGGAAAGAAGGAAAAGAACATCAGAAAACGGAAAGTTCTCAAAGCCTCTGATCTTGTCCCAGTAGAGAAAGCAGGAGAGGGTAGAGATTTTGGTAGACGAAGAAGAGATTCTGATGAAGAAATGGATACCAATGATCAAAGTCGAAAAGGTGATGTAAAAGCGGAGGAAGAAGGTGAAATTGACGACGCTCCAGAGGCATCCGCCGACAACGGAAAGTGGAAAAAAGCAATGTCTGGAAACGGAGTTGATATTCAACGTCTTCAAAAGCTTCGTGCAAAGCACAACGAAGAAGATGATGAAGATAGTGATGATGATCTCGGGTTCACAGGAGGTGTCGATTTGACTGGCGTCGTTATTGATGATGATGCAGAAGAGGAGCTCAGCTCAATTCTTGCAAAAACTAGAAAAGTGAAACAAATCGATGGAAAACAAATGGAAGAGGATGTCGGAAAGCGAGTTCACGAAATGCTTTCCACCCACGGCGTAAAAATGGAAATAGACGAGGATGAAGATGTTAAACCAGCTAAAGATGGTCAAATCTTCATTGACTCAACATCGGAGTATTGTCGTCATGTTGGAGAAATCACAACTCTCGGTCTTGGAGGAAATCGTAACGTCGACGTGTCAGAAGTCAAGAAAGTGGTCAAAGAAGAGGAGATGGATCAGGATGGAAGTGAAGGTTTTGAGCAGTGGAAACGTGCCAAAGTTGACAAAGATTTGAAAGAAAAGGAGAGAAGAAAGATGCAAGATCAAGGTGGATGGTTGGCTGCTGGTAAACCACTACCGACAAATGCCAGAATGGATAGTGATGATGAGGATGCTTTGGAAGAGGCTAAGAAAAGAGTGAGTTTCAAAAAATTCAATAGATTCAGTTTGATTTTCATTTTATTATTTTCAGAAATGGTCTGAAGACGAGGATGAGGATGAAGACGAAGAGAAAGACGAGTACGCTCCAGCGCTCGGTCGTGAAGTCGATGTGTCAAAGGGAGTCGGTCAAATGCTCAAGTTAGCTGGACAAAAGGGATATCTTCATAATCCGAATGCAAAATCTCATAATGGTCCTTCTTTGGATCACTTGAAGAACAAGGCATCTCATCGTGTTGATGGATCCAGATTGTGAGTTTGATATTCTTTTTTTTCGAGATTAACTCTCGATTAAATTAATTTACCTAAACTTTTCAGTGATCCTGACGATCGCAACGCCAAAAAAGCAGATCGCCTCAATGCTCAAAATCGTGGACCTGTTATGCCGTTCGCGGAGAAACTTGACTACAAACCAGATGTTAATATCAGTTATGTCGATAAAAAGGGACGTGATATGGATGCCAAGGACGCATACAGAGAGCTCTCTTACAAGTAAAATTAGAAACATCAGAATTTTCGAAAATCATTAAATTTTCAGATTCCACGGTCGTAATCCTGGTAAGAAGCAGTTAGAGAAGCGTGCCAATCGGAAAGATAAAGAAGAGAGAATGCTCAAGGTAAAGAAGTTAAAAAATAAATGAAACTTATTTAACTTGTCGATTTCAGACCAACAGTTACGATACTCCACTTGGAACTCTCAGTAAACAGCTCAAAAAGCAGAAACAATTGTCAACACCATATCTCGTGCTCAGTGGATCCAGTGATCATTCGAGTCTGAAGAAAGAGTAAAATCACCGATTGCAGTTTAAATTTGTATTCATTTCTTTTTTTTTTTCGCCTTTCGTAGTTACTTTGGTCGATTACGATCCCCGTTTTTTTGATTCCCATTAAATTATTTTGATTCATTCAATTGACATAAAGTCAGACAAACTTCAAAGATCAATCAGCTCATTGACCCATCAATCCGTTACGCCTCATTTGGGATGCCCACTTGGCAACTTAACTAAAAAGAGTTGAGATTTTTCATTCTCCTCTTTTTTTATTCTTTTCTTTTGAAAGTATGCAAAATCCACCTCATCTTCTAATTTGCGATGTCTATCTTCTCCTGTTGATTAGCATTACAGTAAGAACACTTTCGGGAACATTTTGGAAATCTACATAACTTTTTAGCAATCTCAAATTCAAATGATCGTTTTCAATGGAATGTTTGATGTTCATAGAGGGATTCTACTTAAGGACAGACCTTGTTATCAATCAGATGAATTGATTCACAGCTTCACTGATTGTGTGGTGACTTGTGCATTGAACACCAGTTGTCAGGTGAACAAGCACGAAGATGCGATTAGAGATGTCAGAATACATGCTCTATTCAGGCCTGAAACGCCAGTGATAAAAATTCTCTGTGCTTGATTATTCCATAACTCATTAATTTTTTGTATTGGAAACAGTTTGAGAATTTTGAAGAATTTTTAAAGTTGGCTTAATAGATTGGGCAAATACTCAGATGCTAGCAGATCTTTTACTATTTCTCAGTTGCTAGGGTTTGCTCTTTTGCTAGAGTGGATCTTCTGCTATTAGACGTTTCCTCATATGCTATACCCAAAAATAATTGGATGACTCAGTTGCTAATATCATGGATCATTTGCTTTGGAATAGTGAATGAACAATTTATAGCTAATGATCCATGTGTCTAGCAAATGAGAAAAAGCAACTGAGCAGCATTTCATAACAAACTATCCTTTATAGCAAAATAGCAAATTGGAGCGAATAGCAAAAGATCTGCTAGCAACTGAGTATTTGCCAATAAATCGTAAAAATGTCTGATATACCCCGTTCTATTCATGTGCACAATCCATGATAACGACTTGATTTTTAGGCCAGTTTTCTGACAGTGTATAACTTATGCGGATACTGTCCACCTGGTTCGATCTACTCGGTCGAGCCGAGAAAGAATGAAACTGTTGCATTCCCAATCGGATTGAAGGTGAGCCAGATAACCCTGCCAGATAGAAGAAGTTCTGTTTTGAAACAATCTATAGAAAATGGAACAAATATTTGATCTCTCAAACTCATGCAACTGGAAGTTCTCAGGGGTTTACTGAGGGTGCTAACGATTAGCGTATCATTTGGAAACGTTTTTAGAAGTGGTTAAACGTCATTATCTTCTTAGGAAAACTCACATCTTTAATTTTTTTCATCCAAAAATAAAATCATTCCCAATTAACAAACATTCCATTTCAATTTATTCCAGATCCCCGGCTCTCAAAACATTTCGAATTCATGTCCCACTGGAGTCACAAGTGTCTATGTTACATATTCCAATTTCACTTATATCATGCACAAAACTTGAAAGTTGTTAAATATTCGTTTCGTAACAGACAGATTCATATTCCTTGTCTTTGAAACTTTAAAATAATCATACATTCTCTATTTATTATTCAATAAAAAGTCTTTGGCGATTATTTGGCACTTCCTATTTACTGACATGTTGTTCAGCTTCAGAATATGAAACTTTTCTGCAGCCGTTTGCTCGCATGTCACTTTTTATTCCTATTCAAAAAGTTTGACAAGTTTTACAACAAAAAACCAAAAGCTTGATGGTTCGGGTCATCTCCATAGTGCCCTGCTAGGGACCAAAAAGTTGACGAATCCAAAGTGGAAGTTTCACACATTCACATCGCATTGAAAACGTTGGAATGAAACGTTTCAACATGTTTCTGTGTATTTTCTCAATGGTTTTGCATTCCGCGGTAAATTTTATAGAGACCTGTTGTTCTGAAAATAAAGTATGAATTTAGCAGTGCCAAGACATGATAGTGATAACCGGTTCATTGAGCAATCATGGTGGATGCGTTTCTCAGGAAACTGAAAGCTTCGCTAAATGTGTTGCGGCGTGTGGCAACAGCCAAACGTGTCAAGTAGTGTTACTCTTTGTTATTCAAATTGTTAACTTCCATTCAGGTTTGTTACGGAGCTGGCAATAGGATATGTGTTCTTTGTGACACTGGCACGGTCTATACAAACAGTTTATCACAGAAGCTTGGTGTGAAAACAAAGGTGTCGTAAAGTTTTCCTGAAGACCGTAGACTACGTTGATTTCAGATTTATAATAATGCCTGTCCAATTGGGTTGATCGATTTGACGTCAGTCCTAAGTACAACAACAGTTTCACAGGTAACCGATTTCGAAGATTCTGTGGATGAATATATTTTTCAGACTAAAACCAGTACTACAACTACCAACTTACCACCAAGAAATGTCGTCCAACCTAAGAACAAGCCTGATGCTACCACATCTTGTGAACCCGGATTCAAGAGTTTCCTACTCTCAGACAATTCTTATTGGTGTCAAAAAGTAAGTTTGAAGCTGAAGTATCTGGAAAGGTTGGTATTGCAGATTATAACTCATAGGCCGGGTGGAAAGTTAACTGGAATGGATAAGGATCATGCTCAGGAGCTATGTATGAACGAAAGCGCAGTCATAAGTGGATTAGAGACCTTAAGGGAATTACAGGATGCCCTAAGTGAGTTTCCTATATGAAGTTTGTGATAATTTGATACTGTTTTTTAAGCCATGACTCAAAAAGTTTCTACAAGTTCTAAACAAGATATTAGTATGTGGATTGACGGAGAGTTCCGAGAAGAATGCTACAATAAAGCGTCAACTACAGAAGATTGCAAAGGATTGAAAGGTTTCGAGTTTTCGGATCCATCGCTAAAAAACTTTTCCGGATACCACTGGGCAGACAATGAGCCTTCAATCGACTATTCGCTCGGGGATTCGATACGGTATTGCTTGAAACTGATGGTTCCAAAGGAAGCAAGCGACAAAAATTTAGGAAAAGTGGCAGTCGTAGGGTAGGACAATACGCTTGTTTCTCAGTTACAAAGTTATTTACAGTTGTTCTTCATCTGACACAGAATCGCTTCCATCCACAGTGCTTTGTGGGTCTTCAACAATCGAAAACTCCTGAGTTGACGGTTGATTTCAATTATCCTATGCTTGAATTCTAAATTAACATCGCATTTTGAAAAAAAAAACGATTGAAGTGCTCGGTAATTTATTTGCAATAAACGATTATATACAAAAAAGAAAAGAGTTCGAAATTAAACTGGAATTTGTGGAATTTGTGGAGTTGGAGCCGAAACAGCTCCTCCGTTTCCTCTTTGATTCTTTGAAAGTTCATTGACAATGAAGAGAAGTGTATTGAGCTCCTGAAATGAAACAGCTGTATACCATACTCATTTCAATGAAGAACTTACAAGTGGGTTTTGAGCATTCAACTCCTTAAGAGCCGTAGCTTTCTCTGTGATTGAAGTGTCTTGACCGAGAATTCCAGTGAGGTTCTCAAGAACTGCTGGAAGAACTCCGATGACTTGCTGAAGGTTTTTAAGAAGGTTCTTAACAAGTGTCAAAAGATCTGTGAGTAGTTGTTGGAGAAGTCCCTGTAAAATAAAACTAAAATGAATATATGAACTTGATTAAACTGACAGAAAGAGGAGCAAGAGGACCGTCTCCAAGCACACCACCCAAAAGTTTTCCAAGACCATTTCCTCCGAGAAGACCTCCTAAAAGACCTCCTTCTCCTCCAAGAAGTCCTCCAAGGAGTCCACCAAGAAGTCCACCAGAACCTCCTTGTCCTCCACCGATAATTCCTCCGACTCCTCCATTACCTCCTCCAATGATTGGAAGACTGTCAAGTAGTCCAGGAGCAGCAGATGCCAAAGCAATGGAAGCGGCAACAGCAAAGACGACTTTGGAAGAGAACATTCTGAAACTTATCGTATATTCAGAAAACTTTTTTTATGAAGGTAAAAATAAATATTTGGGATGTTGATGATTGTGAAAACTTATCACTCGTTTATATACTTTTACTTTTGCTAGATTTCCATTTGTTGAATAAGTCAGATTAATTTTTGAGCAATTCGATGTGTTTTTGTTTTCAGTTTTCAAACTAGAAACTTATTCAAAATAGTTGATCTCCGAACACCAGACGGTCACTCACATCACTGTTTCTACTTTGAATTTGCATTTTAACAGTTGACCCACCACTACTTCGAACAAAATGAAAAATGCCTGAGTATACTGTTTCCTGATCAATTGTTTCTTTCGAAATTGTTTCAAAATATTTTTTTGTGTGGTCATGTGATAGGAACTAGCTCATCCACAGAATTTGAAAACATTTGGAATATTGATAATAATCAGTTTTACACAATTCTAAAAAAAAGAGTTGCTCAGAAATTAATCTCTCTTATTCCATTGTGTTTACAAAATTGTTCTCGACTAGAGCTATAAAAAGGAATGTGAAACGTGCTGAATCCCATCAGTTTCAATCGATTAATTTTCCTACACCAAATAAACTTCACTGAATATTCAATTGAACTTCAGTATGTTTTCTTCCAAAGTCGTCTTCGCTGTTGTCGCTTCCATTGCTCTGGCATCTGCTGCTCCTGGACTACTTGACAGTCTTCCAATCATTGGAGGAGGTAATGGAGGAGTCGGAGGAATCATAGGAGGAGGACAAGGAGGTTCTGGTGGACTTCTTGGTGGACTTCTTGGAGGACTTCTCGGAGGAGAAGGAGGTCTTTTAGGAGGTCTTCTCGGAGGAAATGGTCTTGGAAACCTTTTGGATGGTGTGCTTGGAGACGGTCCTCTTGCTCCTCTTTCTGTCAGTTTAATCAGTTTCATATTTTCATTTTAGTTTCATTTTACAGGGACTTCTCCAACAACTACTCACAGATCTTCTGACACTTGTTAAGAATCTTCTTCAAAATCTTCAGGAAGTCATTGGAGGTCTTCCAGAAGTTCTTGAGAACCTCACTGGAATTCTCGGTCAAGACACTTCAATAACAGAGAAAGCCACTGCTCTTAAGGAGTTGAATGCTCAAAACCCACTTGTAAGTTCATCGTCGAAAAGAGAATAGTATACAACTAGTTTCATTTCAGGAGCTCAATACACTTCTCTTCATTGTCAATGAACTGTCAAAGAATCAAGGAGGAAATGGAGGAGCTGTTTCAGTTCCAACTCCACAAATTCCAGTTTAATTTCGAACCCTATAATTTTTGTATATAATCGCCTTATTCTTGTAAATAAATAAATCATCGAACATTCCAAGCTTGTTTGAAAATGTATTTCAACAAACACTACAAAACCAAATCAATTTGTTTCTCCTAATGTTTAGTAATGATGTTAACAGGGAGGTTTTCACTCAACTTTTATTTTGCTCATTTCATACCTTCTTACGTTTCTTCGCTTTTCATGGTCTGTTTCTATACATTTTCGAAACAGAGATCCCAATAAAAAGTTTCACTTTACGAGTATCCATAAAACTGTGTATGGAGTTTCCATGACTCCTGGGCTACAAGCATTTGGGACTCTCCCAGAGAGAATTCATAGTTTTCGCTTTCTACGAAATGCTTCCTTTCTATTGTTTCTGGATCCTATTTGGTTATGTGTCAGCGGTACGGTTTGGAAAAAATTTCAGCGACAGTTGTCTCTACAATTTACAGAGCAATCAAGTACAAATGACAGTTTTCCGAGGCTATCCGAGAAACGCATGGGGTTGTAGGATGGTTACCCTAAAAATAGACAACAACTTACAATGTATTATGAGTTGTGCTAATAACGTCAACTGCAAAGTGAGGCAATATTTTCCAACCGATGAAATTAGTTTGTTTATAGATGAGTTATATGATTCCAGTTTCTCGTGAACTTAAGGACAAGATTAAATGTGTGCACTGTAATCGCACAAACCAGATTTTCCCAAACTATGTTGCTTTTGAAAGTTTTGTTGCTGTAAAAGTTTGTTCAGATCTTTCTATCATTCAATAATAGGCATCCTGTTTCAGAGCTACAGTAACATAACGAAACCTGAAAGGTTATGTCCAGCTGATTCAACAACTAAGGAATCACTAACCACAAAACAAACGACGACTACTCGAAAGCTCACATCTACTAACAAAACGTCAACTACGACAACAACTGAAAAACCAACAACTACAATGGTACGCTAAGAATACAGTTGTTGTCATTTCACATCATATTGATAAAGTTTCAGAAAACTACAACTCGAAAGCTGACTTGTCCAGAAGGCTGGTTTCGGTCTGAAAGACCGAAAGGTCCATGGTGCATCCGGGTAACTCACGTTTTCAAGAAAAAACTATCGGAAAATCTTCAGATGGCTTTCAACTCCTACGATGTACTGGATCGATCAACAGCTATTGGAACTTGCACCGAAGAGGGAGCAATGATCAGTGGCTTAGAAAGTGTACTCGAGGCGGACTTTGTTAGAAGTAAGAAAAAAAACTGGTCAACATAATAGAATTTGATAACAGAACGAACTCGTGATAAAATGATATCTACCATCGATCTGAGTTCTGCCGACTTCCAGGGATGGGGAGTTTGGATTAATGGAGAACGATTGAATGGGGAAGAGGTGAACTTCTAATACTGAAGAATTCTACGTCATAGTTTTCTCTAGGCATTCACATACACGGATCCTTACCTGACCACCAGAGAAGGCTATATTTGGTATGAAGGTCAACCAGATGGTTTTTATCGTATTCCTCAACAAAATTGTATTCAACTTATGGTCCCAAAAGATTTTAATGATGATCGTTTTGGGAAACTAAATGATCTAGAGTAAGAAACCCGAATCAAATCAGAACATTTCAATGTGATTTTCAGTTGCAAGGGTGTGGAGGCATATGCCATGTCATTGAAGGGAGTGGTGTGCGGAAAACCTGCAACATAATATGGATTACGATTGAGATTAATATGTTATGGTGTACTTATTCTCTCTAGAGAGAAAAATGGCAATACAAAGTTTATTATCACGAAATTCAGAAACGATTGTTATCGGTTTCTGTTTGCCGAGTTGAAGATTGATTTCTTGGCTCAACTTGTTAAAAAAAACAGAATTCATGTAAAATGTAGTTTATTCAATAAAGCATTCAGTTTGTTCGATGGAAACAAGAATGAGCTTGGCTTTAGTTTTGAAAATGCTCCTAATTAGTGATTGAGAGTTGCTGCAGTTGGACGTTTCCAGAGTGGGAAGATCTCCGGACGGCCAGTTTCCGGATGAACGAAGCGATAGGAATGATAGTAACGAACCAGGTCAGAGAGTCGACGGAACTGAAATCAAACTGTTTTTCTGTGCATCCAGATATCCGATTATCTTACCATTTGAGAGTGTTGCTTGTTGATGATAACTGTCCACCACAAGCTGTTGTTTTCAGTGAGGACTTGTTGAACACGGAAGTTGAACACTTGATTATCATTATTACGGTAACAAATGAACAACGGAATGCTGATGGAAACCTCTGATCTTTGTGGTTCTTTGGCGACACGATAATACAAAATAAAATCATTTTTACGTGTCAAATTGGCCGCCTCTTTCTTGTTGAGCACTTGTTTATAATGTTCCTCCAGATTCGGTTCAACCATCGCCGCAGCAATATTCAAACTACAATTCACCGAACGAGCATCCGATCCAAGAGTGAGAAGATGACTGTCACTTCCAAGAGATGCCATATTGACAGTTGGTGAGTGACCTGAAGCAGAGGAGCTGCTCGTGGTGAGTTGAAACGGTGGCTCCGCCCGTGACGAGTTTTGGCGGGAACTCAAATTGTCGTAGGAAGTGTTGGAGAAAGTGTTGACGACTTGATGAGAGTTGCCACTGGAACACGATTTACGAACAGAGAGTTTGAAGGTGAATACGCTTTGAAGAACGTTCTCATACCTATTCAAGTTACTCCCTCCTCCATTGATGCAGTTTTTCTTGTAGTCGATTCGTCCACTCGGTCTCATTTGTTTTGTCGTTTCTAGTTGCCAACTCTCCTGTTTTCAACTTTTCGAACAAAATTCAGAACTAATTATTTGATAAGTTTGAGTTTCTTGATAAAACGGTCAAGGGGTCATGATGATCAAAAAAAGAGAGAAAGTTCACGGAACTTATAATTGAGAAAGGTAAAAGTTCCATGTCTGAAATCACTTTTTTCGAAAATGCAGAGTTGATGATTCGAAGAGTCTTTATATTTCAGTATATCTAAGTTCGTCATGGACATGTTCCGTTCCACCTTTTTTTCGTTTTCACAATAAATTTTGTTTCATTGACATCTCAGGCAGTCAGGAGTTTTCTGAAACAAGTCCCCCAAAACGAGACAAAGGCCATTCTCGTCACTTTGAGTTACGACGTCTTGACAGGTCAAAAGTAACCATGGTTAGCTCTCGAGAGTCCCCCGCTTCCCGACTTAAAACTTTCCGAAACTTTTCAGTTCACTCCGAAACATGCTCGTTGTTGTTCTTCTCCTTGCTCTTTTTTTCCAACCATCTGTAAGTTCAAATACAGAACTGATTTCCCAGGATGCAAGTATTAGCATGACTATATTTCCAACGGCGATCCTGATTCACAATAAGGGTTGCTTTGAAACGCTCTATGTCAGCGAAGATCGCTTACTTCGGAATAAGGAATGCATAATGCGATGCGCTAAAAACGTATCTTGCGAGGTAAGAAAAAACGTTAGAACCAATTTGCAAAAATGCTTCCAGTCGGTCTATTTTGATGAAGTCAGTTGCTACCTATGCAGTTATGGAGACATTGCGGCCGTAACCCCTTCAATTGATGGGGTCGGCGCAGCTGTGAAAGTAGGTGGTTTGATTTTCCATTTTCATTTTTACTTGTGATATTTATGGGTGATTTTGTTTTTAGACTTTGGAGGAAGATAGACCACTTTGTGGACAGAATAGCTATACTCTTCCTCGGTTGACCACGGTGATTGCCTCTACTCAAGAAGGTGTTTCAACAACAACTCCAAAACCTTGTGATGCAAACTACAAGCTATTTTTGCGAGGAGAAACTTCTTATTGTCTTGGAGTGAGTACTTCAAGTTGAAGCTACAAAACTTTGATAGTTTAATTTTTAAGATAGAATATCAGTCGCTAAGTACCACTATCACAAAATTCGATGGGATGTCGTTGTGTGATAAACGAGGTGGCTTCATCACTGGACCGAACACAATCGAAGAAAGAAACTTCTTGAGAGGTGAAAATTCCTTCAATAAAACATTAAACGCCTTTTGAAAAATAAAGAATAGTTTTTTCAGATCAAACTTTAACTATTTTCAAGACAGAAATTACAAGTATGACTGGCGTTGGAGTGTGGACAGATGGCAACCGAAGTGATCAGTGCTCTTCATCATCATCTCTTCTCATGAAAGAATGTTCAACTATGAAGGTAAAATGAGACATGGTTGAAATTTCTCAAAAACTGATTCCAGGCCTTTGAATTCAACGATAAATCACTGGACAATCTTACTGGATATACTTTCGTTGCTGGTCAACCCGATAGTATCGCTCAAAAGTGTTTGCAACTGTTAGTGTCATTGAACGCTGACAACGGACTTTTTGATGACCAAACGTATGATTTTTGTTCGAATATAATAATCACCGTATTTTTCAGATGCGATTCACATTGGGGGTTTTATGTATTGAGTAAAGCTGTGGCTTGTGGAATTAAAGTTTAATGAAATCTTGATTTGCGCTACCCTCATAATGAAACATAACATCTAATAAAGATTGGAAGTTGTTAATCTACATTGATGAGATTCGAATCATGTTTTTTCTTGGTTCTTGATAGTTCAATTATAGATCACTATCACTAAACGATAACATATAATTATGTTAATCAGTGATTTGCGGTTCATTTTATGCAATATGGTAATTGAAGTGTATAAAACGAGAAGTTAACCAACGATTGAACATTCTAAGAGCCAAAAATGAAGCAATTCATCGTTCTTATATTGGTTATATCAGCCATCAATATAGTGAAATCAGAATGCGAGGACGATTGCCTCTGCCCCGACCTTCTGTCTCTGACCCAACGTAAGCCTCATATGTTTGATAAAATAAACACTTCCTTAGTGCTTCGACAAGTTCACATTCATTTCATTCATTCTTTTAGAAGCAGATAACTTCTTGTACACAAAGCTAGCTGGATGTGTAAGTAACATGACATGCCCAGCAGATGGACTATCAGCAATCGTATCTTCGTTTTCTGAAAGTGAAATTTCCTTCGATGACAGCACTGAAGACTTTTTTGTAAGCATCAGATCACGATGTTTCTCGATAGTTTTCACACATTTCAAACAACTTTTAGGGAATATTCAACTCTCAAATTGGAGAAGCGACTCCAGCAATCGACATCTATTCGTTTTTTGGATTAATCTGCGAAGATGACAAATGGTACGCCACAAAATATCCTAAAAGAATTACGTACTTTAACGCGGCTGGACAAGTCAATACGGGACCTATGGAGCAGTTGAACGGGAAAAAATCGTTAGTCAAGAGTATAACTTGGTAGGCAAAGAAAATGTGATCACAACTGTCTAACGAAATAATTTCAGCGATCTTTAAAATGCACTCGATGACACATTCCTTCATTAACATTTCACAAATCATAAATTCAATAAAAGCTTGGCAATTTTTTCTTCAATGTTTGTTTTCTTTACCTTTTTTGACTAGACATTTTAAATAGACGGTTTTGATATAAAATTGAATCATCGCAATGGATCGAGTAGAATGTCAGTCTGTACCAACAAGATAAGACCTTTCAAAACCAGATTTCTAGCTGAAACACGTCAGTTGACATCTCCCCAAAGCAATAAAAAAACGTATTGTTTGTGAAAATAATGAGAGCCAAAGGGAGTTCATTCAAGTTCCTGAACGAAGAAAACTCTCGTAAATTTACTTCATTGAATTTCGTATATGTATATAAGTTGGTTTCATCATTTTGTTCCTCAAACTTTTGGTTATTTGGCGTTTATTGTCAATCCATTTTTCGTTTATCTAATTTTCACAGAGACAGTGAAACTAGGAAATTATCGTTTTTTGTTTTCTTATTTCGCAGTATTCAACATGTTTCATTCTTTGATGGATATCTTTGTGCCAATTGTAAGTATCAAAATGTGGAAGTGTCTGGATTGCCTTGGATCAGAAATTAAGTAGGGTCTTGCAGGGAATTCATGGATCTCGTTACTGCTTTCTAATCTTTTTGAGTGATGGTTGGCTATTCAAACAATCCGAGCTAGGAATGTTCCTATTGGCTTTGAGATGCTCTCTAATCGCTTGTACATATGCAGTTCTCATCAGTCACTTTGTTTATCGATATCTCACAATTCGAGGAAGTTCTTTGACACAAAAATATTTTCTGTTGTACATGATTGCTTCATTGTTACTATGTATGTTGTTCTCAATGTTTTGGATTGTGGTAGGGAATTCTCTTTAGAAATACAAACTTGATGCGAATCACAAAACTGTTCCAGATTGCCTATATAGTTGCTGTTCCGAATTTAGAAGTACGAAGATATATTCAGAATGATTTTCAAGAAATTTATAATGCTGATTCGTTGACCTTGAATTTTTTCGCGTTAATGTACAAAGTGAGTCTAATTATTGTTAGGAAAGTTTCCAATGTGTTAATTTCTTTCAGGAAGCCACCCTCGAAATCTTGATAAAGTCTTGGATTGGAGCACTTGCCGGAACTGCAGTATCAGTTGGTTCGATATCGGTTTTCATTGTGTTCAGTGTATTGGTATGTGTCTTTTGATAATCAACACTCTATTCTTTTCAATTCGGCTCTCATAAGTTCAGTGTTTCCGTTCCCTCCAATTATCCAAACATATCTTTTTCAGATAATGAAAAATCTGAAAGAACAGCGTCTCTGTATGAGTGAGAAGACTGCAAGACTTCAACGAGAACTACTCCGTGCTTTGTTAATTCAAACTGCTATCCCGATCTGTTTAAGTTTTGCCCCTTGTATGCTCAGTTGGTACACTCCAATGTTCAACATGAAACTGGGAAAATGGTTGAATTATACCGGAGCTGTCGCCTTGGCAGCATTCCCTTTCATCGATCCAGTGGCTGTTATTTTTTGTTTACCTGGTTTACGAAAACGAATTTATGGAGGGAAAGCGAGAATATCTGTGTTGGCTGTTACTGGAATGAATAAGTTGTTTTAGAGTTTCTGAATAAAAATTTGTCGTTTCCCAAATCTTGTACTGTACACATTCAATGATTCATTGTCCGTCTTTGATCATGAACTGATGTCTGCTACTTTTCCAATAATTCACCAGACAATGAAAACTCTCAAGTGGTTCATCTTTTCTTCTGACTTCGAGTACATTATCTGTTTTCTGAGAGATGTTCTATGGAAGTAATAACTGTTTTCTGAAAACCAGTAAATGTCAAAACTATTTTCAGAAAAATGAACTTTTTTCGAAATCTTCTCCTTACTTTTTCAAACTAAAAGAAAAATCTGCCTTGTGTTATTATAACAAGGGAACCGCTACACTTTGCAACTCTGGAATTGACTGAAAACTTCCCCACATGTTCATACCAGTCTAGATAGATACCAAAAAAATGTTTCAGCCGAGTTATGACGCTTGAAATCTATTTAAGCCGGTTATGAATATGTGGGGACATTTTCAGCCGATTCCAGAATTACAGGGTGTTGAGGTTCCTTTGTAAGTAGCACGTCACTCAACCCACAGACCTCAATTTTTGTACCTGTTCCTACAACTAATGTGATACGCCAAACCAATTTTTATTTTTACTAATAACAATGTGAAATGAGTGTCACCGCTGTTATGGATCAACTGAAGCAGAACACAGAAGTCTCATTGTATTTTGTGTGCCAGTGAGAAATGAGTAACAACATATCAAAACGATCAGAATCCTCTTGGTTTTTGGTTTGGAACACATCAAGTGAAATGGGGTAGAAAAATGATATCAGCTGGGAAACTTTTCCAAAACATGAGTAATGATCTTTGAATAGTTAAATGATTTTGATCAAAAAGTTTCAAAAAGTAATTCATAAGTTGGTCAGAACTAGGTTAGAAAACTAGATAGCTGGAAAACTTTTGATTTAGAGCATCGGAATTGGAAAAAATATCTGAATTCAATGAATTCTTATAAATATTTCTTAGGAATTTTTCGTTTCCTTGTCCTTGTTTTTTTCACCCTCACAACTCCCAGCAACATCATTTTTATTATCTTTCTTCCGAATGACTCATTTTCAGTCAGAACTCTAATTTTTTATTCCAGTCTATAGTTCTACACTTGATCTTACAAAAAAAAGAGTCCATCAAACCCACCTTAACCGGAGTACACTCATTCTTCCTTAAGTGTTCATTAATCTTTGTTAGGTATATCAATAACTTACCTCATCAATAGCGATACAAATTAATCTTTACACTATAACTGACTACATTTTTGAGTATTTATCACGGATTCCGGGGTGGAGTTTACTCACTTTTTACTTCTCAATTTTGAATTCAATAGCTTGATTTTCAGTTCTTGAACAGAATGTATATCCACTGGTCTCATCACTACCTTCCAAAAGTTTTCGGAATTCTTTCGTTCGTCTTCAATCCGCTTTTCATGTGGTTGATATTGAGTGAAAAGAAAGCTTCGATTGGGAAATATCGATATTTGTTGATTGGGTTTGCAATATTCGATATGATTTACTCTGCAGTGGAATTGATAGTTCCTATTTCTATTCATGGAACTGGAGCTGCTTTTGTGGTTTATTTAGCTGATGGACCTTTCTTTGGTGTAAGTTTTTAGACTTATATGTTTTATAAAGGCCACCAATAAACTGTATTTTAGACTGGACACCTCGGTCAACTGGGTGTCTCCATTCGATGTGGATTCATATCCCTTTCTTATGGAATCCTAGTCATTCACTTCATCTATCGGTACTTTGTACTTTTCAAGTGAGTTTTTCATCCATTTCATTTTCCAAAACTTATACTTTTAGCACTAACGTGATTGATCTACTCCTTCGACCATCTGGATTACTGGGCCTATTCATATTTTTCATTTGTCACGGAATCGTTTGGAGTACTGTTTGTGAAATGTTTCTCTATGGAGATCAAGAAGTTTACGATTATATCTATGAAGCCTTCAAGAAGGATTACAATGTTGATTCTCACAGTCTGTCAATGTTGATGGCGCTATTTTTTGTAAGCAAGAAGATTAATAAGATCCCGTTCAAAGCTCAATCATAATTTTAGGATGCGAGTCCCGAGATCAAAAGACGGAGTTGGATGGGTATCCTAATCCTAACTGGAATATCCACTTATGCAGTTTCATTGTATGTTGTTCTCGGTTGGAAGATTATGAAAAAACTGGCTGATAATCCAGGAGTCTCAAAGACCACCCAAAAGCTACACAGACAACTTTTTAAAGCATTAGCTGTTCAAGTAAGATATCCAGAACAGATATCAAGGTTTCTCTTGTTCTTTTCAGACATTCATTCCCATCTGCATCAGTTTCAGTCCTTGTATGATGGCATGGTATGGACCTGTAATCGGATTGGACCTGGGAATGTGGAATAATTATCTGGGAGTTATTGCTCTGTCTGCATTCCCTGTTTTAGACCCACTGGCAATCATTCTTTTGTTGCCCAACTACAGAAATAAGCTGTTTGGAGTTGTAAAGAAACCAATGAAATACTTGAATTCCGGAACGTCGACTGCGAGACCAAATGTGGATAGTTCGGCAGCCACTCAAGTTTATTGAACTTTTATTGAATATGTTATTTGGAAAATAAAAAAAAAATATTTTTTGATTCGTGGCTACATCTTTAAAAAATTCTAATGTTTATGAACAATCAAAGTTTATCCAAAATAGACAAATTGTGTTTTTTTTAATGTTCCTCAATTACTGATGTCCAGCAACAATACAGTAACTCATCTCAACATCTTCTTTCTATCCTATCCACCTACGTTTTTCCGAACTCCCATCGTTCATTCATTAATCATGACGTGACAAACCGCCTATTACCATTATAATGCCATAACCCTCCTTGAAACTATTCCCAATTGATTTCAATATAATCAAAACATATAGATAGTCAGAACCGCACTCTCATAATCAAATCAGATAGATAACTGGTACAAAATGATATACATAAATTGGTACCACGAAAACTTACCAACAATGTTGGGTATATTCAGTTTCCTAATCAACCCAATGTTCATTTATCTGGTGTTGACAGAAACAAAAAGTCAAGTTGGAAGTTACAAAAACCTACTGATAATGTTCTCAGTATTTGACATTCTTTATTCAATATCTGAGATTTTTGTACCATTGGTAGGTCTTTAGAAGAAGGCAACTTTCGACATATGAGTACTTCAGGGAATCACAGGAAACGAATATGGATTCATCGTTTTTGTATCCGGTGGAATCTTCTTCGAAGATCCAGAATTGGGACAATACGCAATGGCAAATCGGTGTGGATTCATTTCAATCAGTTATGCTCTACTGATTATTCATTTCGTGTATCGGTACTTGGCATTGTTTCAGTAAGTTTTGGCACTACAAATAACTTTGTCGAACGTGCAATTTTTCAGTCCTTACAAACTCACGTATTTCTTCAAACCAATCGGTATACTCCTACTAACATCTCTCATAATTTTCCATGCAGCTTCTTGGGCTCTGGTAATTTTTTTCCTTTTGTAAAAATTTCCTTTTTTTTGAGTTTTAGATTTGTCAAACGTGCCTTGCTGCTGATGATGAAGTACGGAGCATTCTCTCAAAATCCTTCAGAAAACAATATGGAGAAGACAGCCAAAACATCGGAATGTTAGCTGCGTTATATTGGGTAATTTAAAAATGTAAACAACGTAATTTCATCTTTTGAACGTTTAGAATGCCCGCCCAGGACTTCGCTTCCGCAGTTGGCTTGGGATCATTTTGCTGACTATCATATCCGGATACTCTATGAGCATGTATTTCATTTTGGGAATTAAAGGAGGGTGGAACTCAAAAAAATAATTTCTCTAGAAATGTGACAGTAGATACCTCTGGTGGGTTTGAACCTAGGGTCCATTTGGCTGGACACCAAAAGCGTTACCGGCTGCGCTATGAGACCCGGAAAGCGCGCCGACTCTACTTGCCTATATGCGCCGGGCCCTTTTTTAGTCTCAATACGAGTCTCAATACAACGAGAGTTCCCACCTCCTTTAAGGTAAACTACACTGATCAAGACACAGAAAATAGAATGTGGAATTTTGAGGTCTACATGAAAATACAGAAAATAACATTTGAACAAACTTTGAGTGCAACTAGTATCCGTCTTCAACGTCAATTGTTTTTCACATTAACAATGCAGGTAAGACAAGTAGGATTATGAGAAGAAGGAATAACACTTCATCCTCCAGACTGGAATTCCAATTCTTGGCAGTTTCCTTCCTACAGTAGTCTCGTGGTATGCTCCAATACTAGGATGGGATATTGGATGGTGGAATACCAACGTGCCTACTGTTGCACTTGCTGCCTTCCCGTGTATTGACCCTCTTGTCTACATTCTTATTGTTCCAAACTATCGAAATGCTCTGTTAGGAAGAAGTAATGTGTCAACCGGTCAAAACACAGTTGGGAACTTTGGGAATGTTGTGCCACCTAACAATATTGTTTTCTTCATCACTCGGGTACGACCACAGAACTGAGCGTTTTGGGAAAAGAGGTGTCTGGCATTTGAATATTATTTTATACGTCATGGTCTAGAGTTTTCTGTCAAATAAATGTTGTTTCCGGTTCTACGTGACTGTTCTGTAAACACTGTGTCCTCTAAGGTTTCTGGAACAATGAACTTTTCTGAAAAGGTTATTCAGTTCTCTGAAAGTAAACTAACGATAAGGTTGAATCGAAGTAACATGTCGGCTGAACCATTGTAAGCTCAAAATATCATGAAGAAGCTTCTTTCATTCCAATATTTAGAAACCTTTCTCCCGAGAAAAGACGTGCATTCCGAGCTGGAAGGTTTCCAGAGGACAAAATCACAAAAGACATGATTCGTGAGGTGACGTGTACTGTAGACTGTGCACCAGGAACACCAAACTACAAAGAGTTCAAAGTAACAGAAGGAATGCTCTTCACAAAAGTTCCAAGTAATATGTCACCTCCGATTGAGTACTGTGATAAGTTGTTGAAAATAAATGGAGTCACAATTACAACCAAAAGAGCAATGCAAGAGGCAATCTACAAG
This sequence comes from Caenorhabditis brenneri, assembly GCA_000143925.2. Lineage (NCBI taxonomy): Eukaryota > Metazoa > Nematoda > Chromadorea > Rhabditida > Rhabditidae > Caenorhabditis > Caenorhabditis brenneri. The sequence goes on from GL379811.1 coordinate 236,735, forward strand.
CTTCAAAAGGCCAACAAATCTCATTATGTAAGGTTTTAGTACTTCTTTAGTTATTAACATAGTCATGGAAAAGTTGTTTGAAATTGTAGAAAGTTTTGTTTTTCCAGTTGGTTTTCACCATTCGACGAATCATAGGCGTGGAAAGAATCGATGCCAGATCTGTTCCGTCGAATGCTTCTATCAAAAAACCCGATTCAACTGATATGAATGTCAAACCAAAGTCCGGATATCTCTATTACAAAGTTGTTTTGATCTACTTTCCACGTAGTAAACTTGGTATCAATGTGAAGTCGTATGCCGACGTGGTATGTTTTCTTTAGAATCTGCCAAATTATCCTTTTGATTTTAGGTCTACGTAGAATCCACCGACAACTCCTGGGGATCCACTACTCGTCGTTTCTTGTATCTTGGAGATGCTATTCTAAAAGTGGATGACACTGAAGTTCAGACAGTATCAGCTACTCAAAAAGCTCTCCGGAGTGGATTTCAAAAGAATGGAGTCGTCACTCTGATCATCGAGAGAGCCACCGATCAGGCATCCGTCCACTTTGTTCGCGATGTTCTCCACTATAGCAAGGTCTTGGATCCATTTCTGCCACACGATGTCATGTTGACTTGCAAGTCAGTTATAGTTTATTACTGGAATAGCTCTATATAATTTGATTTCAGAGAACAACTAGCCCATTACGAGAAGAACGGTTTCGCGGAGCCAGAACCAATCTACAGAGGATACACGAAGGATTATAGTTCAGCTAGTCGGGTCTCTGTCACCAAAAAAGTAGAGGTCAAGAATATCAAAGCGGAACATTTCAATCCAGTCATGCTATCAAAAGTTACGGATGAAATCTACAAAAAATAATGGATTTTGTGATGTGGTTTACTTGTTAATTAATAAATGTATTTGAATAGATAGTTGTTTTTACACAAAGTAGTACATTCATAATAATGGCACTGGGATCCATAAGTAAATGTTAAAAACAATTATGAATATTCTACTTTAATGTTTTCGATCATGAAGTGTTTGGGCTTTCGCTTTCAAAACATCAAAGGTTCGTTCTAATTATTGGTGAACTAATCGATGATGAAGGTTTTGGTTCTGAATTTCGACAGTTTATTCATGGGCAGTTTTTGACAAATTTCATTCATAAGATTGTACACAAGCAGACTGTACTGCTTTGTTTTGCTATTCTGTTTTTATTTCTGGAATTTTTGTACATCTATTTGTATTCTTACCACGAATGACTTTGCTGATCGATTCTTTGAAAAATATAAATTATTCTTTGATCTTGATTGTGTATCATACTTGGTATTTGACATCCGTCATCATTTTTTTCTCTCGAAGAGTCATCATCCGCCTCCAAAATAAAACAATAGAAAGCACTTTGAAATGATCTAGAGAACAGCATTATTCAACTCTAAATCCTAGACCTTAAGCTTTTTATTTTTCATATTTCTCCCTTGTATTCCTGTCTGCAAAACAGGTATAAAATAGCACATCCTCCAGATTTTTCGCCCTATTTTCAAGAACTTAATAAAGTTCAACAAGCTCTCAAAATGATTTACATCAGCTGGTACCATCAGAATTTTCCACGGATTTTCGGAGTGTTCAGTTATATAATCAATCCGATATTCATCTATCTTGCACTCACAAAGTCGAAAAGTCAAATGGGAAACTATCGATATTTGTTGGTGGCATTTGCAGTTTTTGATTTATTTTATTCGACGAATGAGTTTTTAACACCATTGGTAAGTTGGAATAGTACTCATTTTCAAAAACTTTCCTGATATCCAATGATCTTTTAAAGCACTTATTTTCAGGCGGTCACTGGAAACTCCCACGGATTCGTAGTGTTTCTTACTGAAGGTCCATTTTTTGACCATCCTGAGATCGGTGCCCATGCGATTTCCAATCGTTGTGGATTTATTTCTCTCAGTTACGCCCTATTGATAATTCATTTTGTGTACAGATACATTGCACTTTTTCAGTGAGTTTCAGAATGTCATAGAACATTCCAAAAAAGAAACGTTTCAGCCCTGAACTACACAACAAGTTTTTCCACCCAATCGGAGTTTTGATCTACGCACTATTCTTATTCATTCATGGGGCTTCTTGGTCGATTGTGAGTTTAAGACAATAATTCACTGTATGTGGCAGAAAATTTCAGATTTGTCAGCAATGTTTATCCGGAAACGATGAAATCAGAGAGTTGATTAGGGATGAGTTTATGGAAGAATATCATGCTGACTCCAGAAATGTTCCAATGTTAGCAGCTCTTTATTGGGTGAGTTCCATTTTCTTGAAAAACAGAAATTGATTTTTCAGAATGCGAGTGACTACATCCGCTTTCGGAGTTGGTTGGGGATCGGTCTTCTAACAGTAATCTCGTTTTATGCCATGACAGTCTACTTTGTTCTTGGATACAAAGTAATATTCAATAGTCGAAAGTATTGGAAAAAATTAGTTTCTTGTAGATTATGGTGAAAATTCGTGCAATGCAGGCGAGCAGTACAATGAGCAAAAACAGCATTCGGCTACAGAAGAAGTTGTTTTTAACGCTGATTATACAAGTAACATAACTTTCTGACGATCTATTTCATCTTTGATGTTTCTTAGACCTGCATTCCGATTTTTGCCAGTTTCCTGCCAACAGTCCTCTCCTGGTATGCTCCAATATTTGGAATCGACTTGTCCTGGTGGAATACAAATGTCGCTACTGTAGCCTTATCGGCTTTTCCATTTATTGACCCTCTTGCGGTTATTTATTTGGTTCCAAGTTATCGAAATGCAATTTTGAGACGGAGAAGTGCGACGGTGGCAAGTGGATCAGCAACAACTCAGGGAAAGCATGTATCGAAAATTGATAGTGGAACTTCGGCTAATTGAATTTATGATCTTTGTGACTTGATGATAATGAACTTTGAGAATAAGTTGGTGATATTGATTATGGAGTATTTTGAAACAATAACTGTACTAAATCGGTTTGATTACTTGTTGTGAAATTCATACTAACCGAGTTCAACTAAACTTCTAGCTTATCTTGCTGCAAAATTATTCTCAGTAATTTGTTGAATTTTCCTACGGAAGAAGTACAAAAAATATCTGTGGCATTTATGGAAAAACAGCCCCGGAAACTCCAATTTCTTCACTCGAAATTTTGTATATTTAATCTTTCATGGTTATTTTTCTCATTGGATTCAATTGGAGAATATCTCTTCTCACTACAGATGCAATACATCTGTTGAACACCCAACAAATGAACACTTAGTCTTCTTCAGTCTCTACCTCATTAGAAATCTTTCTCCTCTTCATTCGTCTCTTCGAACCGTTCACCCGTATTAACATTCACCCCGAGAATCGGTATAAACGGGGGGAGAAAGGGCAGATGGCCCCGGTAGGTAACACATGGTCCATTGAGAGATGTTCATTATAATGTGTAATGAAGGAGACGGAGACGGTAAAAGAAATGGTTATGAATAGAGATTTGAATGGAATCGAGAGGCACTGTGTTGCAAACGGCGTTGTTGGTTTTACCTTTTTGTTTCTCGTTGACTCTTTGTTTCATTTCTATTTCAATTCGTTTCAAATTGTAACAGTTTCAGATCATGGTATTCAATGTTTTCAAACGTGGTAAACGAATTTTCAACAAAGTATTCACATCTTCTCGTAAGAAGCATGAGCCAGTAAACATTCCTGTGAGGAAGAGTCAAGACGAACTGGAATGGGACAAATGTCAGAAGTTCATCATGGAAACACCACTGGCCACTGTACCAGAAGAATTATCATTTGAAACAACGCAAGAAAGACCAGTAGTCATTGAGAAAACATTTCAAAAGGAAATTGGAAACTGTAAGAGTTTGAAAGAATTCAAAAAGAGAATCTCGAAAGAGCACGATGCTTCAATGGGCCAGATCACGATCGCTTATAAAGGTGAGTTGAGATCTATCATTTTGAAAACAGAGAAAAAGCTTTTTTGTAATTGTTTCAAAAATAAATTTTCAGGGAGAACTCTCACTGACAGAGATGTTGAAAACAAAACGTTCGCTCACTACTGCATGGATGCACGCTCGATAATCGATGTTACCATTTGCCCGGTGTAAAACTCTTCTTTCCCTGAATCTTAAAACATTTCTGAATAATTTTTTGTGATAAAATTGTGAATAAACATCAAGATTTTGTTCTGTAGAAGATAACCACTTGGCCTCTCATCAACTTTCAGGATGGCTGACTCATAAATTTGATTCATTTGACCTTTTTTTAAGTTCAATCTTCCAATTTCATATGACGTTTTGGCCCTGTCCCTCTTTTTAGGTATTAGTGAGCAATATGATCATCAAATCAAAGGAAGAGGAACAAAACCTAAATCCTTTTTCTCTAGTTTAGAGTCAGACCTTGTTCCTTTTTGAATAACAAAATGAAAGGAACACATGGTGATGTGCTAGATCCCGCCTTCTTAAAACTTGTCATCGATATTACAAAAACAAAGCTGGAAATTCATTCGATATTTCCCAAGTTTTGTTTGGAGTTTCAAGCATTCTCAAGAAACGCAAAATGATCTATATCAGTTGGTATCATCAAAATCTTCCCCGGATATTTGGAGTGTTCAGCTTCATAATTAATCCTATCTTCATTTATTTGGTCTTGACCAAGTCTAGGACTCAAATGGGAAACTATAAATATCTGCTGATCATCTTTGCAGTTTTTGACATCTTCTACTCAATTTCTGAGATTTTGACACCAATTGTAAGTATGGATTTTGTGATGGATGAAGATTTTTGTTACAAAGTACTATAAAGTAATTTTTTTTGTATAAGATCCAAAGCTTTATTCAACTTTTCCTCTTTCAAATTCCTCCATTCCAGGGCGTGACTGGAAACAAACACGGATTCGTTGTATTTCTAACCGAAGGTCCTTTCTTCGACCACCCAGAAATCGGTCAGCATGTCATGTCCAATCGGTGTGGATTCATTTCTCTCAGCTACGCTCTCCTCATAATCCATTTTGTCTACCGGTACATGGCTCTGTTTTAGTGAGTTTTGAAATCTAATTATAGTCATTGTCTGCTTATTCATAGTTATTTTTGGGGAGGAGGTCTGTATTTTTTCTTTTCTGTGACGTTTACATTTCAAAAACAAATGAAGGAGTCACTAATTATGTCCAAAAATACAAAAACATGACCATAATTTGTTTTCAGTCCTGAAAAGCTGTCTACATTCTTCCAACCGATCGGTATCATTACTTCTATCTTGTTTTTGTTAGCTCATGCTGCTTCTTGGTCGTTGGTAACGTTTGAAATAAGTTCACTCAATTATAAATGCTCTTCAGATCTGCCAACAATGTCTAGCTGGAAACGATGAAGTCCGAGGAATCGTTGCTAATGATTTCTTGGAAGATTTCGGTGCTAATTCCAGTAACATCCCAATGCTAGCGGCTCTTTATTATGTACGGTTTTCCAAATTTTTGTATCGAACCTTCTTGATTGTTTGCAGGACGCCAGTGACTACATCCGCTTCCGTAGTTGGATTGGAATTTTCCTTTTGACCATCATTTCATCTTATGCAATGTCTGTTTATTTTGTACTTGGGTTCAAGGTATGCATTCTTTATTTTCGTTTTGCAGCAGAGTTCTTCATATTACCCTGATGTTATTATTTTTCACCATACATCTCGAATTTCAACAATGATCAGTTTCAGATTATGCGTAAAATCACGTTGATGCAGGCGACAAAAAAGCTGAGCAAAAACAGTATTCGACTCCAGAAACAACTGTTTCAAACCTTAATTATACAGGTCAGAACTGAAATATTGAATAATTTAGGAAATGGTCTAGACAAAACACAGTGAGTAACATGTTTATTTTGAAAAAGTTTCAACAGCGTACTTCCTTGTTTTTGACAGAAAACTCAAAACACACATGTTTCAGACGTGCATCCCAATAGTTGCCAGCTTCCTTCCTACCGTAATTTCCTGGTATGCCCCAATATTTGGGATAGGGATGGAGTGGTGGAATACAAACGTGGCCACTGTAGCTCTGGCTGCATTCCCTTTCATTGATCCACTGGCAGTGATTTATCTGATTCCAAGCTACAGAAATGCAGTTTTGAGAAAGAGGAACTATGCTGTGGATGATAGTTCTGCAACCACTAATGCAAGAAGGACTTCAAGAATCAGTTCATTCGTTTCTGGAAGTCATCATTCTAATCATTGAACGTATTTTTCTATAGATGTACCGATAAAACTGCTGATATTAGGGTGAAAAGAAAGTTTCCGCAAATCGGGGATTTTTTGCAGTAGAACAGTTTTTTGATTCTAGTTTTTTTCTTGATAGGTATCTATCAGCTAGGGATTACCACCGCCAAAATCTCATCAGCATTGGTCACTTGCTTCAAAAGATACAGTTAGTTATCAGGGTCTTGATCGGACCCGGTTTTTCAGAAAAGCAATGTTCCCAACCAGTTTTACTCAACTTTTTTGATCAAAAATACTTATATGAGTATGTGTACTACACCTAAAAAAAATCATAACCAGATATCCACTCTCTGCCTTTCTAGAGAAAATTCAAAAATGGCTTGAAATTTCGACCAGAAATTGAAAATCCGTTAATTTTGATTTTTTCATCAAACTTTCTTTTGAAACTTTTTAGTCCCTCCTCGTGTGCAAACAATCCGCACTGTTTCAATTTTTAGCTCCTCGATTAAAGATCTCTGAACAGCCTAAAATTGGGAGGTCTAAAATATGAATATCGACGGAGAGTGGATATCTGGTCATGATTTTTTGAAGGTGTAGTACACGTACCCATATAAGCATTTTTGATCAAAAAAGTTGAGTAAAACTGGTTGGGAACATTGCTTTTCTGAAAAACGGGGTTCGACCAAGACCCTTATAACTAACTGTATCTTTTGAAGCAGATGACCAATACTGATGATATTTTGGCGGTGGTAATCCCTAGCTGATAGATACCTATCAAGAAAAAAACTAGAATCAAAAAACTGTTCTACTGCAAAAAGGCCCCGATTTGCGGAAACTTTCTTTTCACCCTAATATATTTCTAAAAATAGAAAACTGTAAAAACTTTAAACTAAATGCTCTGTAATAAAGTTGTTTTGATCCAATTTGATTAATTGATAAATAATTTTATATGTACATTCAGAAAGCTCGATGAATCATTTCAAACAGGCAGTTGTAGAATCAATTAACTCACACAAAAAATTCAAAAAATATTCTTAAAATCCTTGAGATTTCATGATAAATTCATATAAATAAAAGTGTCTGGTAAGACTGAGAAAGATGCCGGGAAGGAGAGATCATTGGGATGATGATGGAAGGATGAGAAGAGAGAGGAGGTAAAAGCTCGAGAAACAGACACAAGATACAAAGATACTACATGTACTATGGGAAAGGGTTTTGGTCCAAAGGAAAGATTAAAAAAAAAAAAAAAAAAGTTATAATTTGTCAGGAATGCCTCCATAAATGTGGTTATGCCGGAGACTTGTATTATAGAACTGTGGTGATGACATATCTGATTTGGCATACAGTATGTCAGCAGGTTGGTATTTCGGTAGGGAACGGGTGGACCCTAAAATTAAGATGCGTTTGATTTGAGTGGAAATATTGAAACATCAATGAAACTTACCCAAACAACAGATTGCATTTTTCCATGAAGAAAGTGTTTTTGTACTGCACACCCAGAATCCAGATGTCCATCCAAGAATGCACATGCAGCACGTTTTTATCAAGGAAATTATCAGAGACGAATCACCTGAAAATATAAAATTTATATTTTTCAAAAAATATAAAACACCTACCGATAGTTTGCTTTGGTGAACATGAGCATAATTGCGACTGCTCCCAAAGTGATCGATGGTTTTGCTCGTAGAACAAAACACAGATGATCAGCAACGAAGGAATTGTGTATAGCAAGGAAAAAATTCCAATTTTACTCATCAATTGTGTGATTTTGTGTGCACTTTCCAGTGATGGATGTTGCTTCTGGACTTCGTTTCGAATACTCCATAAGTTGAAGAATCCAACGATCAAGAACAATACTCCAACGGCAAAGTAGACTAGGAGAGGTGCCAAGACAAATATCTGTTGGAATTTGAGATCAGTGTTTCCAACGTAGCAAATTCCAGTTATTGGATCTCCATCGATTGCATTGAAGACAATAACCAAGACGGTTTGAATTGCAGGAAGGCACCATCCAACAACATGGAAGTGGAATGAGAAGGATGATATGGCTTCTGGAGACCATTTGGAAGCAGCGGAGAGCACCCAGGTGAGTGACAGGATCACCCACCAAACAGAAGCAGCCATTCCGAAGAAGTAGGTCAGAAGGAAGACCACAAAACAAAGTGATCCAGAGTTATCATCAGATCCTTTTATTCTCATGGAGTCACATGCAATCTCTTCGTGACCCACAAAATATCTGATCATGAATCCAACAGCTACCATGAGTTGACAGAATGCCAACATGAAAATTGGACGTTCTGGATATTGGAATCGATCAGTTTCAATCAGGAAAGTCAGAAATGTGAAGGCGGCGAGAACACAGCATGTAATACTCCAAAAGGCCATCCAATTACTGACAAGTGTCTTGTTTTCAGCCAATGCAGGTGAGTGACATGAGTAGGCACAGTTCGTCACATTTCCGACTTTTGATTTTTCAGATGCCACGAACTGGAATGGTTGATTGCAAGTACATTGACACTCGGTAGATGGAAGAGAATCGGGATAAATGATTTCATTATCGATTTTGGAAATTCCGATTTCTGGATTTGAATTCTTGTGATGGTGTCCCTTGTGTCCTTTCTTTGGTGTATCTGGTGGAGCAGCGCAAATCTTTCCAGTCGTCATTTGATCAGACATCTTCGGTAGAGCATCGCAAGACAGTGTCTCAGGCCATCTGAATCCATATTTGGCCATGATTGGGCTACACTTGTTGCGGGCTTCAACACAAAGTTCCATGCACGGGAGGATCGGTTTATCGTAGTTATCCTGACAGATTGGGGTGTACATTGTGCACAGGAAGAACTTAAGGTGTTGGAAACAGCCGACCTGGAGAAATGGAAATTTGAGGAAAGATTCAATAAAGATAACAATTTATCAACATACCTCAACCAATGGATAAAACTGATGAACTTCTAATCCGGCTTCCTCTTGTTTCTCATGTCCATAACTATTCGGGAACGATGTCATATTGTAGCCGATTCCTTTGCACAACGGAATTGTAATGGGTTCACATTTTTGACGTTTTCCAAGGGTGTGACATGATCCGATCAGTAAAAATAGGAAGAGTAGACTGATCCGGAGTACCATTTCTGGAAAATTATTGGACTTGAGATGGGAAAAAGAACTGGAAAAACGGGAGTCGGAGAGTTGGAAAGAGAAAATACAGAACTGTAAAATCTTATAAAACATAAAACTATTTATAAATTCTTGTACCAAAATCAAAACTATAAGTCAATGTAGCTACAACAAAAAAGTATGAATGAGAGGAAGAAAGTTGATGGATAACGAGAGATAAATGAAATATGAGAGTCCAAGTTATTAGAGAAAAGAGAAGAGGAAAAGTCTTGGAGAAAAAGTACAAAGGATGCGCTTCCCTTCTTATGAGGTGTCAAGTTACAAAGAAATGAAGACACCTAATATTGATCAGGGTGATCTTCAGAAAACTTGGGGTGTTGTGGGCAACGACTCAGGAAACATCCTATATTATGGATTGCCTTGAAAATATAGCATCCGCTACCACCAGCATACCATGAGTTCAATAATTTGGGAAACTTTCTAACCTTTGACCCAAAACAAAAACCGCCGTTCATCCAAAAAAAACAAGGATGAAATATCTCTTCCGAAAAATAAGAACAGATAAATTGAGTTGATAAATAGCCGAATAGATGGTAACAAATCTCGGGGTGAATTCAAGTGCCTTGCAAACACGAATCCTCTCAATTACCCACACTATTCCCTTCTCTTCATTACTTTTTTCTCCTAGTTTTTTGGTGAGCTCCCCGTTTTTGACTGCAGAATCAGAAAAAGTGCTCTTTGGGTAGCCTATTTTTATGATACTGATCCATTTGGTATTTTGATCATTGATAAGAAAAGAGGAGGTCACTTGTGTGTTATGTATCCCAAGTGTATATGTGTCATAGTGATGTTTTAGTTGTAGTAAAAAAAAGGTAAATAGATAGGATAACTGGGATAAAGTTGGTTTAATGAGCACATAGTTTTCGGATTTCCACGTGGAACAGTTTATCGAAAAATCAAAAGATTTTAAATTTAGGAAAACGATTCAGAAATTCAAAAAAGTGTAGTCCTTATCTGACTGTAGCATCTCAGTCTGGAAGTTAGAATTTAAAAAATTTTATTTAATGGCGGAAACAAAATTTCTGTGCTATCACTAAGCCTATGTAACTTGATATATATATTTTTGGCTTACATGAGAAACAAAAGAGAAAAATCCTAGCATCCGGATCACCATTCTCGAGGCTTTTGTTCTGATCAACCCTCTATCATAAGAGCATCACAGAAAACCCAAATGTGACCGATGATAGATGATCATCCGGAGCATGAACCTAACAACCTAGAATGACAAAAAACGGTAAAATGAATGTTACCCAAAAGACACAGAATGTGATGCCTACACACACTTTGTTACGTAATATGTAAGCTAGTAGTGTAAGCAATGAGCTGTTGAGCAGAGGAATGAAAACGGAACACGGAAGGAGGACGAGAAGGAGGAATTCAAGGGGTGTCAGGTTGCATAAGAGAGGCCTCCTAGGTCTATTTTCTAGAGATATATTTTGACTCCCACTGAGACAGACCTATAACCTCCCCACAACTGAAGTTATGTACATATATGAATGGGTGGAGGAGAGTGTGCAAATAGGTGAGAAGGTGGTGGAATGGGAAGAAGAAGAAGGGGGAGGAGAGGAAATCATGGAAAATAAGTAGAAGAAGAAGGTGGAGTTGGACGGAAAAAAGGTGCTAAAAGGGAGCAACAGGTGAAGAATAAAAAATGATTGAGGTGTAGAGGCAGGTGTATTTCAAGGAAGGAAACTTGATTTGATTACTGTATGAATCCAATTTCAAGGGCTTAGAGTTTTATGTGCCCCGAGCTAACCATACTGTAACAGATCCCATATTTCCAATTATCAGCAATAGACTGAACAATAGCCCTGAAGACCCATTCCTACCAAAAAAGATCCGCAACTAAGATTATTACCGTACTTAGCACCTATTTGCTAACTATATATACCGATTTTCTCATGCAGGTGTTAGATAAAATCTAGAACAGGTGTCGTCAGGTACCAAACCAGGTGCCCTGCTAAAACAAGGTGTGGTACTGGAACTTCAAAGTCAAGTTGGGCAAAATTCTAGTTCAAAGAAAATAAGTTTCTCCTACTTTCCAAGACATCTGGAAGGAATAAAAGTTGCAAGTTTAGTTTATACTTTTTGCCTACTAAGTCAGTGTATCAATTCCTAAGTGCATCTTCTCCGTCCCATTTGTAAACATTTCCTTAAATCCTTGGGACCCCCACTACTACTCTCCTCCCACTATACCAACACTATAGGTGTCATTAGACACGTTTCTAACCTACTTCCGTTGACAAACATGGTCCAAATACTACAGTACATTTAGTCAATAAGTCTTCAGTCAACCGAGAGAACGGACTAACACATTCACACAATTGTTCGTAGGAGGTGATGATGGGAAAAGGGATTCCGTTGGTTGAGATTCTGTGAGGAAGGTCAATCCATATTATAGTAATCCTATTCAGCGAGAAATTTCTAAATTTTGAAAAATTGAATAAGTTGAGAATTGTGAAATTTGAATTTCGAAATGAAGATAATCCGCTTATAAAAAATTGAGATTTCATAAGAAATTAGGGTTCCAAAAAATATGAAAAACTCAGTTTTTAGACAGCAGAAGCTCTCGAATAAAAGAGCATCTGGTAGTAAACATCATTGTTCTGAGAAGCTCAACAAATCCTGTTCCTGTCACCTACTATCCATGTAATCCCTACAGCAAACCCTGTATTTTTTCAAGATCATCATCATCCAAATACTATGTCTCACGAGATGTTGCATAACAGTAAGCAGCTGTTAACCATATTCACATGTAGACAAAGAACAAGGGAATGGACAATAGAGGTGACCAGGGAGGGAAGGAGAAGAGGAATGGAACTTTGTGTAGTAGTAGTTGTTGCCTGACTAATTTGCATAAAAGATGTTTAGAGTACTTTTGCAAACGAACAACAATTATGTACTTTTCGTCACGATTTAGAGAAGGAAAGGATTGAGAAAGTAAAGGAAATGACACGGAAGTTTTTTGGCTAGAATGTCTGATAGGATACTTCTAGACTGTCTTTGTATTCAAAATAGGGAAGTTTGTAGATGGAACGGATGGAGATTTCAAGGGAAAGTACAAAAAATCCTGCTGTAGACAGTTTTTGTATGAAGACAACTGGAAATTGAAAGTATGTCTATGAAAATATTAGAGCTGAACGTGGTTTTTCTGGAAAATACTGTTGACACTTTTTCGAATGTTGGCTTTTAGAAGCTAAAAATTCTCTCTAAGCGAAAAATGCTCTCTATCATTCGTAAATCCAAGAAGAAGCATATATGGGACTCCAAACATTCAGTTTCACTGCAGGCGAATTTTCGAAGAATCTGAAAATGGATTATGAATTAATGGTTGAAAAATCAGATTCAGAAAAAGCAGGAAAGACATAAACATGAAGACAAATTTGGACACAAGATATGAGGAGTTAGATAAGAAAAATTGGACTGAATTCTATAACTAATCTTCTTTCCCACTTAGAAAAGCCATACCAATATTAAAATAGTCATCTCTCAACTCGTATAGAAACAACTCTTGAAATTTCATATTTTTTGCAAAAACATTTCCCATAGAAAAACTAAATATACACATTTTTGAATAGGTACAAACATCTTCTCTAGGTGAAATTATGATGAATAGGCGAAAAAGAAGTAGAAGCAAAAAGGATGTCAGAGCGGTGAAGCGTGAACAAAATGAGCATGATGAGGAGAGGAGAGCAGATGAGAGAAAAGCAATTCTGATTCTTGATTTCACTTTTGAATTTT
>GL379811.1:263036-282091 GCA_000143925.2 Caenorhabditis brenneri
TTGACCATTGGGGAACAATGTTGACATGCCAGTAATGCGCGCGGGAAAAACATTTGGGTTCTAGGGATTCGTTTAAAGTCCGGAAATTAAAAAAAAAGTTATCTCGAAAACCAAAAAAAAAGTTTTCAAAAATGAAAAAAATCTAAATCCACTACACTCCCATATCCTACAACTTTTCAGAGGGGCACACAGAAAGAAACACGCCATGTCGTGATGTCAATGAATTTCAAATTAATGGTCAAAAGCTCAAAAGTTGCCACTATAATTGAGTGTCCTTTCCCATACGCGAAAAAAACTTGAAAAACGAGAAATGGGAATGGGAGGGAATGAGGACAGAAAAAAGAACGGAATGTTCATAATTAGAGTGAGAACGGAATTTTTTGTGGGCCTGTAGTCTATAGAATAGGGAGACAAAAGGGGATCCCGAGAGAAAAGGGGAAGATGAGCACATACAACAGGTAGGAATGGATATAATTAGTGAGAAAAGTGATCGTGCTGAGCATCTGGTCACAGGGTAAAGTAGAGGTGAAGGAAGTGTGAAGAGGTAAAGGGGAAAGGGGAATAACTTGATTTTAAAAGGTCAATTATTGTTTTGAAAAACGAGTCGAGTGTTTTTTAGATTTCGTTTTTGACGAAGGCCAGCTTCTAACATGTGTTTTTCTGATTTTTCAAAGAACAATTTGGCGACAGCGTTTCAAAGGTTTGTGAAACTTGGCACTCGTTCCCCCTCTGATTTTCTCAAAAATACAGTTTTACATCAGTTCTTACAACATTCCTACTCATCATTTTCAAACAGAAAAATCTATTAGTAGATCTACTGTATATTCAAATATTTGATACAATTTTCTTTTGTCTTCACAGTTTCTTTCATCTTCTCCCCACGCAATTCACACCTTTCAACGCATCCTTTCTCCAACATCAAAGGGATACATTTGATCTTCTTTTCCCAGAAGCATATACTAATATTATGTAACCCGTGTCCTCCTCCTGCAAAAATTAGCCATTTTCCATTAGGGCGGTAACGTCAAAGTGTTTCTCTGTCTATTTGGAACGCATGGATTGTATTGCGTCCGGATGTTCGGAGAGGTTTTGCCTTTTTGACTAATGGAGCATGGTCTTATTTGGAAAGAGCCAAAGGATTGGAGATATATGGAAAGTTGGAACCGTCCTAAAATGTTTCGTGAGATACAAAAAAATCTGACTTCTCGAGCCTACTGGCAGCTCAAAATAGAAGCAGACAAACTCATGAAATACCAACCACCAGGCCCTTATATTAAAACTTTTCTAACCTTCTATTTACATAATGAACCCCTTCTTCAGAAGCTTTACTTGTTCTAAATGCCATTCGGAAACGGGAATGAATAAATTGAAATAAGTGAGCATAAGGACATAAGGAATGAAGAAGGGAAGAGGGAACGCCTGTCTGTCGGTCTCCCGGATAGAAATAAAATGTGTGAAGAGCCTTTGATTAACAAATTGTGAAGGGTAGGGATAAATGGAAAGTGCTTAGTAGTTTGAAAAGAAGAAGTGCAAAATTGCATGAGATATAGATGAGCGAGAGTTTTAGAGAACCAAAAGAAGAGAATATATTAAAAAGTGTGAAAAGGGGAGAAGTGAAGAGCTCAGGAATAGATTAGTTTCTATCTATTTTGAGGCACGAAGCAAAGAGGATTTCTGGAAAAATGATGGAAATTGGAAGAAAAGAAAGATCTTCAGATTTCATTTGAAAATCCAGACAAAGTTTGGAAAATTGATCCAGAGTTCTCAAAAAAGTAGAACAAATGGACATAAAGCTTTTTGAAACTTGAGTTAGGAAAAAAGGAACCTCAGGTTATTTCAGTTTCAGGAGCCGTTACTGTACTGTAACTCAGAAAATTGAACATGAATACCATTCATAAATTTTATTCTCAGAGCAGTGGAGTTTCAATTTTTTAGATTTTAGTTTCAAAGGTATTTTTTAACGGCAAATATCAGCTATTGTGTTTCCTAATGGACATTATGATATTTTCCTATTGACCCTTCCTGAAACTCCAAATTTTGACATCTCCTCCTTCTTCAAAAAACCAAAAAAGAAAGGAATAGGAAGAGCCCTATTTGGGAGCAAGATGAGCCATTTCGTGACTGGAGGACGTTATCTTTTATTCGAATTGCAAAAAAGGAAAGAGAAGGACTAGACCGAAAGGAATGGAAATGTCTCTGCATATTTTTAGAACAGAACGAAATAAAAAGTGGTTGGAAAGGAAATAAAACTAACGGGGTCTTGCAACGATTTCATTCAGAAAACAGGAAGATTCAAAAAGTCGAATGAACTCTAATTTCAGGAAAAAGAATGGTATTCAATTGTTTTACTCTTCCAAAAAATTGTTATTATTCTTCAATACCGCAACATTTTTCCCTATGTTCACCCATCCATAAAAATTAAAAATTCCCTCAGAAGGCTCTCCAACAACGGAATGAGTAATTTGTAGTACAACTACTAGTAGTAGTTGTTCAAGAAAGAAGACTTCTGAGAGCTTAGAGAGAATGAAAGAGGAAGAGAGAGAGAGAGAAAGCTAGTCAACGGAACAAGTGTGAATTCGGAATGGAGGAGAAGTAAATTCAATCATAAGCTTAGATATAAAAGGAATCAGAGGAGGAATGAGAAGAAGGAAAAGATTATGAAATTTGGACGGAAAATTTAGAGATTTTAGGGGAGAGAAGTAGGCGGGAAGGACCAAGATTCTCAAGGACACGGGACGAAGAAAGGTACCGAAAATGTCGCTTGCATGCCTATTTTTTGGTTATTCAAAAGGAGAAGCATAGAAAAATAACTTGAGAGGTATTACAGAAACAGGGTCAGGACAAAGTTTTTGGAACCTGGCAATGTTAACTTAAAACTATGAATGACTCAAAAACTATTTGATTTCACCAAGTGATTCTTTGAAAATCTGCTATAAACTTTCATATTTGTCCTGAAAAAAAAATATTTTTTAGCCAGTCTATGACATTACCACTGTGCACTACCATTGAAAACATTGAAAAATTTTGGAACTTACAAAATTTGATTCAGAATTCGATCAAATGAGAAATTTCACAGAAATTTATGAGTTTTAGGACTCGAAGTTTCAAAATAAAGAAAAAACTGTAAGAAACCAAAAACTCAAGAAAAGAGATTACAGAAATCGCCGATTCTGAGATATTCAGAATCCATTTTTTGTGCCCAAAGGACTTTTTCACGTGAACATCCACTATTCTCGACTTCCCAAAAAACCCCAAACTCCAAAAAAAAATGAAAATAAGGAAAAATAGGTAGTTGGTTGCGAATGGGTCTCCAATTGAATACTAAAACAAGGTAAACATTGTTGGCCCTACCCTATCCCTCCTCCTCTCTCTCGTTTCCTTAGAACAAGATATTAATAAGAAGTGAGCAAATAGGACAAACATAAGGTAGTCTCTAACGAGGAGGAGCACAAGGGAGATATGTACAGAAAAGAGAAGAGAATAAGTAGGTCTTGTTCTCGCTTATTATTGTTTTCGCAAATATTCAAACGAAATGAAAGAAGAAGAGAAAAAGAAAAGAAAGAAGAAGAACGAGGATGAGTTCGAGGAGTGAACATGCATGCAAGGTTAGGTAACAGTACGGTGAGAAACTTACTAGACCAACTGCTTTGAGGGGAAAACTGTGGGAATCTGAAACTGAAAAGAGAAAACCGAGGGACTAGGTTCTGATATGAAGCACAGTTTTCAGTAGGCTGGTTACCATAAAACAGTGAGAATCATAGTTGTGAAATTCCATCTCTCCGGGCCGACGCAGGCCGGCTAAGAACTCGCTTCAAAACTAATTTTGTGGGCTGAAAAACAGCTCAAATTTTAGATCTCGCCGAGTTCTACAACCACGAGAAAAGTCGGGCTTGCTAGAAAAATGGTAAGAATCCTCGGAACTCCAAATTACAAAGTATAGCTGGAACGGAATTAGTGTTCTGACACCCACTTTCTCGTTACTTGTTCCTAGCTAGAAGTACAGTCCCCTCATGACCTAAATCTCAAAATTTGAGAAACGTCCTCCATTCTTTCAACTCATTCCATCCCATCGCCCCAATGGTTTCCCATCAAACTTCTCAGGCAGTGAATTAATCCCACTCATTCCCTTCCATTTCAAAAATTTCGAAAAAAAAGTTTCGAGTAGAAAGTGGAACGAAGAAATTGTTGGAAAGAAGAGAGATGGGGTTGCTGTCACAACGATTATCGCCGAAATCGGTTGGGTGAAGAATTGACAGCCCCCTCCACAACCCCTTCTCTTTTCCACCAATACACGCATATCAACTTAAGAGAAACCGCAAAATTTGATGGTGGTGGGAGGATGGCAGAATACCTCTTCACTCTCTCTCTTCAATGATATGCTGTTTTTGTGTTAGTTAGTTTGATTGTGTTGTAATGGTTAATTTGGAATAGGTTTAGAAGAAAAGTTGACCGATTAGGACGGAATTCGTTGTTGAGGTTTTGTCGATTAGACTTTTGGATTTGTGGTTAATTCCAATCATCATGGAATCAAACTAAAAATTCAAGGTGAAAAATAGAATTGGATATACAATTTCTGATAGGATTTCATCGGCGGTATGCTGAACCAGAACAGTCCCAAATCTCAAAGTGGGAAAAAAGTTGTCGACTGCAAACTTTCTCAGAATTATATTTGGAGCAAGTTTGCAGTTGACAACTTTTTACTAGCTCCGCCTACGTTTGAGATATGGGACTGTTCTGATTTCGGACAGCTCTGGTTAGATACACTTCTGTTTAAGAAAGCTCTGATTCAGCATACCGCCACTTCATCTGATGCGGTTTAACATTTTCAAAACGAATGCTTCAAATAGTCAGAATCAGGTGCATGTGTATAGGTTTTCCACTATTTCAAATCAAATCAATGGCATAATTTCAGGATGAGTGTGAAACTATCTTGGCCAAAAATTGAAGCAACGTCAAAAATTCAAATTCCGAAGTTCTAGGATTAGGAACAAATTTGGGATCCAAATGATATAGTATTTTGAAAATCAGATTATAGAACCGCTTCTAAATTTAACAAACCAATAAACATGCAAGCCATTTTCCAGAAAAATTGAAAACTACAAGCTTTAGTTTGAAAAAACCTCAGTGTTCACCCCATTTTTTGCTAAACCCTTCAATTAAAAACATGCTGCTCCAACTCGAAAAACCTAGCAAAAAAAAGGGAAAAACAAGGCCAGAAAAGGGGAAAATAGGAGGTGCTATAAAACGCTAATGAAAACCGGAAATGGGAGAAAAAGCATCTTCTCCTCTTCCTTTTTTTTCAATTTTACGTTTTAGTCCTCACTTCCAGCTCTCATTTAGAGCTGCAGACTGCTCTCATTTATAAGTTTGTATATAATGGAAAAACATGACAAGTTGATTGGTGGGAAGAGTAATGAGCAGATAAATTGATGTATCATTTTAATGAAACGAATGAAGGAGGAGCACGAAAAACAAGTCAGTTGTTGTGTTCTGGAGGAGGTTATTGCCAGATGACAGAAATGATTGGAAGAACGGGGGATGAGAGAAGGAGTGCGCGAAAAATATGTACAGGAAAGAAGTGGACAGATGGAATGAGAAGAATTGGTTAGGTGGATGGGGGATGGTGAAGTGGAAACTTCATAACAATCAAAAACCCAATTGTCAAGTGTTTTGGAAGAGGGGTTATATACAGATGGACAGATTATTGTGTGACTATTCACACTTTCAACGGATAAGAGTTCCCACGATTAGGCTTTTTGGATGGAAGGGTTCTGGAGCTCTGGTTGTGAGCATTCGTTGAAAATAGGGACAAAGTTCCTGGGTCTGGAAATAGAATTGGTTAGCAAAAGCGTAGACTTCAGAATGTGTTTCATGACGCCTGCGAGCAAGGAAATTCTAATTTTTTATGAAGGTTCAAGAACGGACAAAATGTTCTGAACGTCCTGGATTTCGCAAAAAAAGTAAACTTGCAATTTCCAGCAAATAATTATGAACTCGGAGCCTAGCCTACAGTAACTCAAAAACTTTCAGAAAAATTAATAGAATCTGCTCCAAAAACTCCAAAAATTGCTCCCGGTGAGGCTCGAACTCACGACCTTCAGATTATGAGACTGACGCGCTGCCTCACAGGCAAACCGCTGATAACGAAATGCGTGTACGCCGCGTACGAAATGGCGCACGTGTGAGGAACAAGATTCGACGTTAAATGAGGATCACATTTGATCCACTTTTCGTACTCCAGCGGTTTTCTGAAGCCGAATTGGGTCCTGGAAATTCCCCCCCCCCCCTTTTCGAACCAATAGAAAACATGAAACGAGGGTTCTGCTGTAGTTCATTTATTAAGGTAAGAAAAACTGTACATATAAAAATAATATTTTCAAAACACTATACATGTGATTAGAAGGAAATAATTAAAACTTGTCCACGAACTGGTGTTGAAGACTTGCAGTTGTTGTTTGCCTAGAAGTTATCATGGAACCGTCCTGCGAAATGAGGCTGATTTTTGAGGGTGACGGGTCGTCCAGGAGTGGTTGTCTTCATAGAGAAGGATAGAGAACCTGGAAAACGGCAATTGTTTTCCAAATTAATGATTATTTATTCGTACTCACCAAAGCTTTCTCCACTCTTTGCTCCGTCTAGCTCCATTTCAGGCTCTTAGCTGACGACGGACTCATTTTCTGAAAATGATATTTTGATTAAGGAAAAATAGTTTGATTCTCTTACCTGAAGGGTCAGGAACTGCTGGGGATCATCCACAAAGTCACATACATCTTATGAGACTTCGAAATTCCTCCTAAAATTTATACTTCCTTTTCTGGGAGAAAAAATCAGATAATCTTACATTAATAGCCCTCTCTCACTTCATTTTCATCCCTTTTGATTCATCCTCATTCCGAACTATAGTTTTCTGAAAGAAATGTGGATAATTTTCTGTTGGATAACCAATGCACAAAATTCAAAGTGAAAAAACATCGACATAAGGAAAAAGTAACGCATAGAAATCGTAAAGCAAGTGTTAAATAAAAAATTAAAAATAAAATGGAGTTATATCCACGTTTCGTCCGTTGTTCACACTCTCTTCGTACACCTCAAATGAGATGGGTCCGAATGGCGAGCATGGCTCTCCTAGACGCGCTTTTCATCCACTTTTGAGTCTCAAATCCAAGCAAAATTGTCAGCGCTCGTTTTGAGTGCGAGGTGAGTGCCAAATTGGCCATTTTGTACTCAAGTCGCTCGCATTTCGTTATCAGCGGTTTGCCTGTGCTACTGCGCTACGGAAGCGGGCGATTCTTACAGGTTGATAAAACATAAAACTTTCTGTGCGTATGTGTCTGTCTGTGTCGCAATCAACCATGTGTTGACTGGGTGGGTAACAGAGTTGTCGTCAAGTGTTTTGTTCCGTTTCTCCGCCTCATCATTCCCGAATGCACTTGTAATGCGCATGTGTTCCCTTCTTCCATTATTAGCGATGCTTAACACAATTTCGACTAACGAGGGATGGAAGCAGTGGAAGAAGATAGAAGAAGAAGAAGGCACTATTGGGATGAGAATGGACGGATATGGTGCATTGCAATCAAGCACTTTGGAAGAAGCTGATGGAGGCGTTCTAAGTTTGGACTTCAAAGGGATAGGCGACGGAATTGGTGGTTTTGGTAAGAAATTCTACTGATACTAGTAATATCTGGATGGATCGTGGAGTTCGGATAACTGGATTTGGAAAATTAGCAAATTCCAAAGTTCGAATGGAAAAAATAAAGATGTTTCTCGGCAATTATTATGAAAGTAACAAACATTCGAAAATTAGAAAATCTTAATGTGGAACACAGCTTGTTAACCAACCTCCCACATTCCAGCATTCCATATTCCTAAATCCACTCCGTTCACTTCAAAACACTTCAAATATTACAATGAAAAAAACAAGAAAAACGGACTAAAACAACTAAGCGACATCTCGAAAACTAATAAATCAAAAGAAGTGACAGAAACAAAAAAGTGTGGAAAGTGGAGGTGTTCGACGGGGGGAAGACCACCTCTCTCGGGAGAGTGAAAATGAACAGATCCTTATCTGAAACTTCTCTCGGGAGGATGCAATTAAGCGGAAGAAAATTCCGAATACGGAATGGAAAAATAATAATAGGAATGTTATTCTCAGCTGTTTGTAATTTATTGTACAACTTCCAAAAATATTGATATCTGGAATTGAACAGAAAAGAATGCACTGAAAAATAACATGTTTCAGATAAGATCAAGCAAAGGTATCTCGAGAAATTCTTGGTCACAAGTGTAACCATCATAGTACTTGTTTTCAGTAGTGACATCTTGTTTTGTTGTACAGTTTCATTGTCACATTCACACTTCAGTGACGATGTTATTTGAATTGATGGAGTCAGAGAGCCCAGAGCTTCCGAATAACCTATATCTGCACTATAGTAAGCTCTGAGTTGTGGTCTAGAACATGCTTCGGAAACTTGAAGAAGTCAGATGATTTTGAAAATGTCACCTCTGGATGTATAAATGCTTCTGAACTTCTTCTTTCACTACAAAAACCATTCAAAAAGAAGTTACAGTCCAGTGATTTGTGTATTGCACTGGATCTTTAAAAACACAAAAATAAAACAAAAAGGTATATTATATTAGTTGCGTCATTGACAAATAACATTGTTCATTCTCTTCGGGTACTTGTCCCTTTCCTTCGAGAAATACACCGCTCGTAAGATCAAAGACTTATTGGTACTTGACCGTCCAGGAGAAGAAAAGGGATGGCACACTTGAACGGATCGGATATGAGCATTTGAACATGGTTTTTGTGCAAAAATAATAGAATTAAATGTTGTGATGGAATCAAATGATATTAAAGTGTTCGTAACACATATGGGATCGATGGCAGGTCAGAAAAAGAGCAACACTGTAAATCGGATAGCCTATGTCTCCCGCTAGGAATACAGTATGCAAGGTGCTCACATATTCTGGGCACAATGAGCAAGCTGCAATCATCATATCAGGCATTTTTAACTAGGTGTTTTTTTAGGAAACTCCTATCCCCAAAAAGCTCATATTTCTCAAGAAATCCAAAAACCAGTAAGCTAATTAATCAAATTGTCACTCATCGATGAACAAAGTGCGAAACGACAAAGTTAGTATAATAAAAGATTGATGAGGTTTCCGCGGGTCCATCCCGTCGTCGGCGGTCGAAACTTGGGGAAGGACTTGTGCAATATCTATTGGGTCCATCTTCTCCCCTCTTCATCTCAAAAATCTGAAGGAGGAAAAGGGGTGGCTGTCATAATCTTTGAGTTGGAGCCAACTGACAACTTATGCCTCTTCTCCCCTTCTTGTCCCGACTTCTCATCATCATCATCGCTTATTATTCCCACCACATTGTATCAAACAATCTGATATGTGAAGAAGTGTGTGCAAGAAATGCTCATGGAGAATGAATTCCGTGGAGCAAAGAGGAAGAAAAACAGTAATTTTGACTTCAGTTAGACCAGCTCCAATTAAATATCAGGTTCTGATTTATTGGATTGGTCCAAGACAAAGCTTAATTCATTAGAAAATAAAAAGAACGTGTGACCTCAAGCTAACTTTTTCAACGTCTGGCCGAGAGTTGCTCTAATTAGATAAGATCAAAACAGATTTCGATTCAAATTAAAGTTTCCAAAGATTATAGTCTCATTATTGTCTGAAAACTGTTTCCAATGAACTACCTTCTACTCTTTTCTGTGATTCTGCTCACATTCCAACTTTCAAGTAAGCAGATTGTCATCCATAACTTTTCAGATATAGTTTCATTTTAGGTTGGGCTATTATTAAAGATAAAGATTTTACATTAGAAGAACAATGTTCCGCCGTGATAAACAAAGAAAGATTGGAGAAGAAACTGGAACCATGGGTCTGTAGTGTTGCCCATCAGCTGAAGAAAAAAATATTACAGAAAGTCGACAAAGAATTGATAGAACGTTTCCGCAAACAGTTCAATGGAACATGTCCACCAGAGAAAGTTGATGGGTTCACTGTTGTGACACGAGGATACGGACCACGCGAGACAAGCATTCCTCCGGAAAATTTAATGGTTCCTGAAGTCAAGAGAGCAGCTTGTATTCTTGGGAAATGTCCAGGAGATACATACTTCGTGTTCATTGAGAACGGAATTTCTTTGTGAGTAAAAACTTCATGTTTTTTTTGTAATCCATTGTTTCAGGAAACTATCCATTTCTATATTCGCTGTGATTGGAGTTTTCTTCTTGAACCAGTTCTACTAATAAAACAAAGTTTACTGGCGAATAAAAATTTTGAATTTTATCTTTTTACATTTCGACAAAAACTGAAAAGTTATCAGAGCGGGAATTTTTGTTTCACTTATTTCTCCATCAGTTTCCAGTTCAACATCAACCAATTCTTTGAACCTTTTGTCCTCATTGTAAATTCTGAATAAATCACTGAATTTTAATTTCAACACGCGTTTGCGCGAACTGTTATAATCTATTCAACATTCTATTCTGGTGAGAGAAAAAGAGACGGAGGAACACAAAGAAAAATCATGTAAACCTGTGAGAATCGTGTTTGACAGACAATAAAAAACAGACATATCGATAATGATTTTAATTTTCTTTTTGGTTTTGTACTCTAATAACTTTACTGAACCTTTCTTCAATTTTTGTTTTCATTAATTGAAAAAAAGCTTCAAAAAGTACACAGTCCCTCTAAAACAAATATCGATATCGAGTGGTGTTTTGTTTATCTTTATCTATCTAATCACTTCCGTGTCACTCCCTTTCTTATTTTTTTTCATTGCCCATTTTTGATTTGTCATACTTCCGAGTTAAAAACTGATTAGAAAAGGGCTCCTGAAACATTCCAGAGAAATTTTGAAATGACATTTTCTCGTGACTAACTGGTAGCAGTGAAATTTGTAAAAAGAATCAGGAGACTGAATTAACATTTTGAAATCGAAACCGAGAAAATTGAGGAACAGAAATAAGTGAAACAGTCTTTGGATCGAAAATACTTTAGGAATAATTTTGGTTCCAAAACTTTGTCCGGATGTACGGTAAGTGATCAGGAATCCCAATTTTTTAAGAGTCCCATTCATCATTACATAATTTCAGCCATCACGATTTGAATTTTTTGATTATTTTTTTCGGTTTTTCTCTTCATTTAGTCCAAATAACACAAACGGTGAATCACAAAGACGTCTTCATGTTCCTTCAACAACAAAAAAACTATTTTGTTCGTCGGTCGTTTTTATGTTTCAAAAAAGTTTTTTATACCAATGAATACTGCATTTTTCAATTGACATTTTCTCGAAGACTTCCAGAAACAGTTATGAGAGAGTATATGTCATAGTAACCGATAGAGATAGCAAAAGTTATTGAGTTATAAAGTTTTATGTTACGGAAGTTTGGAAAATTAGACAGTTGGTTTATAAACCAGAGTCACGAGGTTATAATCGTACCAAAATTGATATTTTTTCAGGTTCAATTTTTTTCATTAAGAAGTTTTCCAGTGAACTGTTAAAACTCCCAGTCACCTGTAAAAAATGCAACATTCTATCTCTTCCTTCTCTATTTTCCCTTCTTACAAACTTTCACGAGTTCAAATTGCCCACCTATAAAAGTAGTTCTTATCTTGTTGCAACACATACTTGTTTTAGTCTTCCTTTAAAAAAATTATAATTTCAGCTTTTTATTATTTTCAGGTTGGGGTATGAAAGTCAGTGACGTTGAGGATGTTTCCGGAGAGAATGTACTACAGAGAAGTTACTCTTGTGAGTTCAGAAACCTTTCGGTTTGCTCTTTACTAATCATATTTTCAGTGACCTCAAAAAGTTTGGAAAACAACTTGAACTTCCTTCAAAAGTTTGTGGGAAAAGTGAAACCGTATTTTGGAATAGGATCCCTCACTGTGTTTCTATTGGCTTATCATGGTTTTCTGAGTGAGTACGTTTGTCCGGATGTCCATCCATCGAACACCTGTTTCAGTTGCTGCGGGTATCCATAATTATCAAAAAGCAGCTCCTTTAATCTATATCACTGTGTTTCTCTGGGGATGTTTTATTCTGAACTTCTTGGTTTCCATGGAAAAGTTCCAGGAGTTTTATGGAGTCCTGGCAGAAAAACTGGATGAGTTTTCACAACAAAAACGTTTCGTTCCAATGTAATCCAATAATTATTGAAGTCGGTTATAAAACTGATTTCAGAGGTCTAAAAATTGCATTTATCCTTGCTCTTCTTGCTTTCACTATAGTCGACTCTCTACATGATATTTCTAGACTGGAGGGATTTTTTGCATATATTTTCTATGTTTTGTTCATGTTTGTGTTCTCCAATAATCGGATGAAGGCAAGTGTTTTTTCTGTTTTTTGGGTGACTAGTTTTGTGAGAATTCGAAAGTAAAAAAGTTCCAGATCAACTGGTCCGTGGTCTCCAATGCTCTAATTATGCATTACTGTATTGCTCTAGTTATCCTCAAATGG
Organism: Caenorhabditis brenneri; assembly: GCA_000143925.2. Classification (NCBI taxonomy): domain Eukaryota; kingdom Metazoa; phylum Nematoda; class Chromadorea; order Rhabditida; family Rhabditidae; genus Caenorhabditis; species Caenorhabditis brenneri. The sequence goes on from GL379811.1 coordinate 275,512, forward strand.
TCAACGGGACAATGGTTTTTCCAACAAGTTGCTCAATTGATTGTTGGTTTTCTTGAATTTGCTCAAGTTGGAGCCAAATTTGTATTTGGTTTTATTGCCGGGCCTCCGAATATTTGTGATTTGGCTCCTGTTTTCATATTCACTTCACTTCAAACTTTGATTTATTTCTCTGCAGTTGTTGCACTCATGTTCTATTTTGGAGTGATTCAAGTGGTTCTAAAAAAGAGTACCTGGTTCATGAGAGTGCTTATCGGGACGACTCCAGTGGAATCTGTGAATGCATGGGCATGCACATTCTTGGGAATGACTGAAGCTCCTTTGATGATTGCTCCATACTTTGAGAAACTAACAGATTCTGAGATCTTTGCGGTGGTAACCAGTGGATTCGCATGTGTTGCTGGAACGGTTTTTGCAGCGTATGTTGCTCTGGGAGCATGCCCAATATACTTGTTGACTGCAAGTCTTTTATCAGCTCCAATGAGTTTGGCATGTTCGAAAATCATGTTTCCGGAGACAGAGGAGACAAAGATCAAGGTGCGTTAGAGGGTAAAAGCATACAAACTGACATTGTTCAGGAGGAAGATTTCGAACTTCAACACGGTCACAAAAAGGGATTCTTCGATACGTTGTGCTCAGCGGGAGTTGCGATGGTTCCTACTGTATTTGCTATTGGAGCAACTCTGCTAGTCATTATGTCCTTATTATCTCTTCTGGATACAATCATGAACTACATTGGAGATTTGATTGGATACGAAGGCTGGACGTTTCAAATGTTATTCGGTTATGCGTTCTTCCCATTGGCATTCATGATGGGTGTAACGGATGATGTTAATCAAACTTTGTTGTGAGTTCTATCAGGAATTCCAAGAAGACTTCAAAAAGCATGTTTTCCAGAGTTGCTCAGCTAATGGGAACCAAAACTGCTGTCAATGAATTCGTGGCTTACAACAACTTGGGACTTTTACAAAAGGAAAATAAACTGCATGTAAGATCTCCCGTTGTTTCGATTCTGCAAATTTCTTTCCAGCCAAAATCTGTGCTCATCGCCACATATGCTCTTTGTGGATTCTCGAATTTCTCATCAATGGGAATGTCGATTGAATTCTTGGGAGGGTTTGCTCCGGCAAAACGAGCAACCATTTCAAAACTAGTGTTACGAGCTCTTTGTGCAGGATCAATTGCATGTTTTATGAATGCTACAGTAGCCGGTATCTTGGTGTCCTCGCCAATCATTTGTGTGGCTTCTCAGAAAAGTGATACTTGCTTCCGAATCCCGGGATCATAAGTTTCTTCTTGAGATTTCGTTGGCTTTATCTGTATAAAAAATGTATTTATTTGATGTGCCATGACTAACTTTTTCAACTTATTTTTTCCAAAACTTTGCATTTCCAAACCTGTTTCTTTGACCAACTTTACCTATTTCTAAACACTTTTCACACCTAAACACGTGTTTCACACCCTTTAAAAAACTCATAAAACAATGCATTATCATCCGAAATTCTTTGTGCTATTTTATGCATTTTTCGCATGCTGTCTCTTCATATCTGAACTTTCCCGTTGCTTTTTTGTTGCGTTTTTTTGGAGTTCCAATTTTTGTGGTTGATAGAATTTGTAGATGGATGAAGATTACGGTGAAAAGAAGAACGGTGTTTGGGATGATACATTAGCAAGTGAGTATGATAGGAAATTATTATTCATAGTGAAGATGAGTTTTCAGTAACAAGAGGAACTTTTGAAAACAATGCGAATATATTTCAAAGACTGATCCAGAAGATTTCACCGTTCTTTGGGTTAGCAGCGATACTGACATTTTTATTCATTTATCATGGATATTTAAGTGAGTCTTTGTTATTCTCATTACTAATAAGAGGAATATTTTTTGTGTGTTTCAGTAGCCGCTGGAATCCACAACTACTCCAAAGCAGCTCCTCTAATTTATGTCACTATATTCCTTTGGCTCTGCTTCATTGTCAATTTCCTAGTTGGAACAAAACATTTTAGACGGTTTTATGATGATCTCGCACAGAAATTAGATGACTTTGCAACCAAAAGGTGGTTCGTACCAATGTAAGAAACTCGGAAAAGTACATTAAAGCCATTGAGTGTTCAGAACCATTAAACTTGCCTTTGCTGGTGCTCTTCTAGCCTACACAATAATTGAATCTGTAACTTCACAGCCTTCTCGATTAACCGGATTCGGTGGATATGTATTCTATCTCTTCTTCATGGTTTTGTTTTCTCATAGGCCTAGAAAAGTTAGTTTGCAGTTCTTAATCTCCCAATGACATACTTTCCTTCAGATCAACTGGAATATTGTCACAAGTGCTCTCATTTTCCATTACTGTCTTGCCATTATCATTCTTCAATGGTCTACTGGACGTTGGTTCTTCCAACAACTCTCTCAATTGATTGTGGGTCTTTTGGAATATGCACAAGTCGGAGCAAAGTTTGTATTTGGTTTCATTGCGGGTCCACCGAATATTTGTGATTTGGCTCCTGTTTTCATTTTCACCTCTCTTCAAACATTGATTTATTTCTCTGCAGTTGTAGCACTCCTCTTTTATTTTGGAATCATCCAAGTCGCACTGAAAAAGAGCACATGGTTTATGAAGGTGCTCATTGGTACAACTCCAGTAGAATCAGTTTATTCATGGGCTTGTACCTTTTTGGGACAATCAGAAGCCCCATTGGTAATAAGGCCCTATTTGGAAAAGTTGACAGGTAATTCAATGGCTCTCAGTTTAAGATAAAAGTATTTCTATTCCAGATTCCGAGCTTTTTGCTGTATTGACAAGCGGTTTTTCGTGTACTGGTGGTACTGTATTTGCAGCGTACGTTGCATTGGGAGCATGCCCAGAATCAATTTTAACGGCTAGTCTTCTGTCAGCTCCTATGTCACTGGCATGCTCAAAACTCATGTATCCAGAGGAAGAAGAGACTAGGATAAAGGTAACCTATATTATCAGAGTGCTCAAACAAATAAAAAACGTTAGGAAGAAGACTTCGAACTGGATCATGAAAACGACAAAGGGTTCTTTGACACACTATGCTCTGCCGGTGTTGCTCTTGTTCCAACTGTTTTTGCAATTGGAGCTACTCTGGTTGTCGTCATGTCACTCTTGGCTCTTTTAGATGAAGTCTTCTTCTATATCGGGGATTTGATTGGTTATGATGGATGGAGCTTTCAAATGTTGTTCGGTTACGCTTTCTTCCCATTGGCTTACATGATGGGTATCACAAGGAACGCAGATCAGACATTATTGTATGTATACCTGGAGCTTTCGAGTTGAAACAGAGATTTTTTGAAGGGTTGCTCAATTAATGGGCTCAAAAACCGCCGTCAATGAGTTTGTTGCGTATGATAAACTGGGACAACTGCAAAATGAGAATAAGCTGGATCCGAAGTCAGTATTGGTTGCTACCTATGCATTATGTGGCTTTTCAAATTTCGGTTCAATGGGAATTCAGATGGAAGTTATCGGAGGATTGGCACCAGGGAAGAAGGCGGCGGCAGCAAAAGTAATGCTACGAGCATTGTGTGCAGGAGCCATCGCTTGTTTTATGAATGCAACGGTTGCAGGTAATTTATTTAAAAATCGGTTGCCATGGGGATTACTTTACAAAAGAGCTTCAGAATTTGCTCAGCACAGTGGTAAATATCCATTTTTTCCAGGTATTCTGATCTCAAATCCAGTTGTCTGCTCAAACGCCAGTGCCAACTCTACTTGTTTTAGAATTCCTTCCTCCTAGATCTGCTACACTTCTTTACTGTCTCACACCAAACTGTATATATTATAGAAATGTATTTATTTAACGAAAGATGAAATATTTTAAGTAAAGTGAAGTTGGAGTCTTTGGAATGAAAATGAATGGAATTTACTTTGGTTGAACTGGACGAGTCTCCAAATATGGCTTGAATTTCGGGTGCTCTCCGATTCTCTTGAAGTAGGCGGTGACCAATGGGAAGTCTGTTCCAAGGAATCCCTTCTCGAATCCGATCAAAGAAGTGGTGGTCTCGAAGAACATGAGATCAGTGTAGCAGATTCCACTGTCAAGAAGGAATCCTGAAAAAAAAACATTATGAATAAAAATTTTAAAAAGAAAAAGAGCGGTCCATTCCCTAATCACTTACCAGACTTGCTCTTCTCCAAAGTCTTAGTCAAGAGTTTGAAGTATTTCTCTCTTGCTGGATCCAAAACAGTCTTCTTCAATTCATCACGATCTCCAGCTTGTCCTGGATATCCAAAAGCAATCATTCCCCATGGCTTCATTTCGGTCAAAAAGTCTTTATAGAGATCTGCGAATGCATCAGCCCAAGCCTTCTCCACTGGAGTCTTCCCAGCGAATCCAAGTTCATTTGCAACAAAACGAGCGATGGCGGCGGATTGTGGAATCTTTTCTCCGTTGACTTCAAGAACTGGCATTTGTCCGAATGGCATTGTGTCTTTGGTGGTAGAGCCCTCCTTGATCCAGTCTTCCAACTCGTAACGGACATCTTCGAATTCAACTCCGGCCATGTGGAACATCTGGAATTATTTTGAAGATAGGATGTTTTAATTCAGGAAAACACAGATTGCCCAGAAAAAAGATCATCAATTTTAAAGTTCAAATATGGATAACTTACATCTCTGGTAACCTCAGCATATCCACGAGCATTGAAGTAGTGAAGACGGAATTTAGTCATTTTTCAGAAAGAAGCTTATCAAAATTTATGACAATTTGATGATACTTTTCCATTTTCTCTCTCTGCCTTATATACTCAGCCAGTCACATTTTGATCAGAGAAAGAAACGTGCGAATTTCTGCGGTTAGCACAAACAACGCACAAAAAATAGTATGTATAAAGGGGAGAGTGACAGAGAGGCAGGAAAATAATCGGCACAGAACATGAAAGACACCAACTACGAAGTGACGTAACGATGGAGGGAGGCTAGGAAAAGAAGAGAATTAGAGGAGAAGGGGAAACTATAGGAGATAATAAGTTGGCATCAAAATTTCAGAAGAATAGAAAAATGAATCTAGTTACTGATGATGGAATTGTCAGCAGATCACAGAAAAGTCATAATATCGTAATGAGAATAAGACAGCTCTTGAGTATTCTGAAGCGCCAGTTCCTCGTTTTTAGAAAAAATTTCATTGAGTTTACAGGAGGAGGAAAGTTGTCAAATTGAATAAAACTTTGAAATGTCCAGCGACTTCGGAAGCATCAAAATGGACAAAAGTTAGATTCCTTCAGACCATTTTGAGTTAATTCTAGCCGCGCACTGTCGAATCTTTGCTTTTAGAATATTCCATCTATGTTCATCAGAAGTCGGAATAGTAGAAATTCAATCAAATTTTTGAAATCTCTGGCGACTTCCAGAGAATTAAAACGGGTCATGTTCTTCATAGTTAGGACACTTCAAACCGTTTCCATATGATTTCAGAAGCACTCACTTATCTGATCGACCGACCTTCATGAAGATTCCAAGTACAAAACTACTAGACACCTAATATCTTCATTGAACTTCAGCTATATATTTTTCAAGAACAGAGGAAATTGGATGCTCATACTTGTTATGGTGGTGAGCATCGGAAATGGTTATTCTAGACTTGGGTTTTTGGTGAGTTACATCTATCAAGCTTCCGTTCATACCTTACAAAAAATAAATCGTAATGAATTATTAAAGCTCTCAATTTTGTCTATAAGATTTTTTTCAGTTAATCGCATGCATATCCGCTGGGCACACCGTTATCTACCAGCAGTGTCTGGGTACTTATCCTTCGTGGTAAACCCCTTGTTAGCCTATTTAATATTGACTGAACAAAAATCAACATCGATCGGTAGATATCGTTTTCTGATTCTGTTCTTTGCAGTATTTGACATGTTGTATTCAGCTGTGGAGTTGTTAGTTCCAGTGGTAAAACACGATCTTTTGAATGGGGTTACCTCATAAATAAAAGTTTCAGGGGATGCATGGCACTGGTTCTGCTTTTGTGATCTACTTGGCACATGGACCTTTTTTCGGAAAAGATGTAAGATCTACCAGCTCTTTCTAAATTTTTTCTTTCTAATGTCAATTTCTTCAGAAAATTCGATTGGCTCAATTTGCAATATCAGTTCGTTGCGGATGCATTTCTCTGTCTTATGGAATACTAATTATTCATTTCATTTATAGATACATTGCTCTTTTTCAGTAGTTTCAAACTTTGCTATTCACATTTCATTCAATAATTTCAGTCCGCAATTTGTTGAGCAAGTTTTCCGCCCGGCTGGAATACTTTGTATATTTTCATTTTTCTTGATTCACGGAATAGTTTGGGCAGGTGTTTGTGAACTGTTTCTGTATGCAGACAACGAAATGCGAGATTATATTCGAGAGACGTTTAGGAAAGATTATGAAGTGGACTCAAATGACATTGCGTTCCTAGCGGCACTCTACATGGTAAGCCTATAAAAGGGTGTGAACTATTCATATCAGGTTTCGATTTATCGTAGCTTTTTTGTTTTCCCATTCGGCTCTATTCCAGTTTAGGGGATTCTTAATTAAATAGGGGACTCAAGCCAGGGGACGCAACAAATAGGGGACTCTAAAAGAAG
>GL379811.1:282368-305516 GCA_000143925.2 Caenorhabditis brenneri
TCAAAGGGGCACGAAAACTTATGTGTGTGCGGAGGCGATATTTTAGATTTTGACATGGAAGAAAAGACGAAAGAGCCACGAAAAACATGCTCATTAAAACAGGAAGAAAACGAAAAGAAAAACAAGAAAACATATGAAATTTATATGCATATTTCGAGTTCTTTTGGGGAATCTTTTTATATTTTTGTTTTCTTTTTTTTCGAATTTCTTCGAAAGACGAAATTTGAAAGACGCTTGTTATTCAATTTTTTTTAGAATGCTAGCCCTGACATGACTAAATTGTTTTTAATTTAGATGAGGAGATGCCTCGAGAGGTACTGTAAGGTGATGGAAGTGGATGCGTTCCAAATACTATGTGTACAGTTTTGAATCGTGAATGTTTTCCACTGACATCACCTTCGTCTATCCCTTAAAAACATTTGGAAGAGCCCACACAATTTCCATGGTTTTACAAACCGTATCCATGAAACAACGCGTTGCTAGTGGTGAACAGATGTCGATGTCCACCGAATTCGCCTCAAAATTTCATTTTCAAATTTTTCCTTCTCAGTGAGTGGTGACTGAAAACTAGCTCCTTTGATTTTTTTTGGTGAAATGCAGTGGCGGTTTTATCTGAAGGTTTAGGGGTGAGCCTCACTGTCTAGGAGGCTTGCTCATCTGATCACTTATGCACCTTCATACGAATATCTGTGGATGCTCGGGTCGTAATGTTTCCACCAATTTTTTCGTTCCAATCAAACTGGAGCCAGCTTATCCCATCTCGATCAGAACCCATATCGATTTCCCTATATGTGATTCTTTGTTCCCACAAAAAAAAAACACTAAAAGCATCGCCGCGTCACTTCCCTTTCCTTCAAATATTCGTGATTTTCCCATGCTTAACAACTTTCAAACCTTCTTTTTAAAGAGTGTTCTTTGCCAAAAGTCCTCGACGCTCTTCCATTTTGAACTTTAGTTTTTTAGGTACTTTGCGAGTGGTTAATTAGGACAACTCGGATGATTAGTTGGTGGTCGGAGGAGAGGGACCAATTTGTTTTTGAGTGAAGAGATCTCTTTTTATTACAGTCTCGGAAGAGAGAGCAGAGCAATAGACACTCTATCCTCTCTGTACTCTCTCACCTGATCACAGTATTTTATGAACTCTTATTTTCTCTCTGATCTCTCTCTCTCTCTCCGTTTCCTTTCAGCCTAATTCTAATTCCTTCCGCTTTGTTGAATACGAATCCCTTTCGCCTATTTTCCCTGGAAAATTTTCCCTCTCACCGCTTCTCTTTTCCTCATTTATTCACATTAAATGATGCTTTTTGAGAGAGAAGAAAAAGCACACATCAGAAAATTGCAGATAGAGCTTAAAGATGAGAAATAAGGCTAAAAACAATCCATTATCTGGAAATATATTGTATGGCTTCCTTTTGTTTCTATTGGAAAGTCAGAAAACGAATGAGAATTATGTCATTCAAAATAGAGTTCCGTGCAAGAAAACATCTCGTTCATCAGCACTTACGCAAATCAGAATATTCTTGAAAATCCAAATTGGTGCGGATTTTGCGAAAGGACAGAAATCCGACGTAAAGTCTGGATTATCAGTAGGATTTCTAGAAATATGTAATCCCATGGAGTAAGCACCCAAGTTCACATCCTACGAGTTTTTGTTCTATTTTTGAATATTGGGGAGGAGTATAAAATAGGTCAGAGTGTGATAGGTTAGGAAGTCTTGAACTTTGACAGTGAGTCAGTGAGTTTTCAAATCACAAGAGTTCTTCTGGGTTGCCATGATAACAAAAATAGGACATTGATCCGTTCCATGTATCCCAAGTTCTTACTCTTTTTGAATAGCGATGCCTCAATCAGAAAAAGTTTCCAACACTCCTGAAAAACCTTACCCAACATCCAAGAAACCTCTGTTATTCTTTCCATAAATCTCTTCCACTCTCACCGTCTCTCTCTTTTTCCCTTTTGGTTTTCGATGGTCCCTTTTCTCTTCACAAAAAAAACGGAGCAAAAAACGGGTGGTGTGTCCATAAAAATAGTGTTCCATTTGGAGAGAGAAACTATTCTTTCCTCCCGTTTTTCTCCCCTTTCTTCTTCCCGCCGTCCTGGGCTGCTTATGCTCCTTGAAGAGTAAAGATGAATCTGAAGATGTAGCAAAAAAAAGAGAAGAAAGGAGGGATTTACTGCCCCCAAAACATGTCAGTGTAGTCAGATTAGTGAAGTGGATGGTACTCTATTGTCGAGGAGCAAGGAGAAACTTTGCAATTCTTTTTAGTTTTTTGATTATTACTTGAGGTTGAGCAGAACAGAATCCAATGAGTTTTTTTGGCTCTCGTTGGTAGATATTGCTCGGTGGAAACAGGTTTTTCACTTTCCAAAGCTTCCTGATGTTGTTAGCTCGATCAAAATTTGGAGGTTTAGGTGTACTTGCGTACAAGAGGAAGCTGTTTAAAGAGGAAGCTGTTTTTTTTAGAGAATCGGAAAACCATTTTCCAATTTTAATTAATTTCTGCTCATTGAGATTTCTCCAGCCATGATCATGACTAATAACTTCCGTTTTTTATCTGAAACTGACATGTTTTTGTGTTTTTGAAAAATCCAAAAAAAGAACCATCAGAACCTCCTGATTCACCCTGTCTTTTGGATCTTCTAAAGGATTCCGGACGTTTTTTCAACTAGGGATCAGCTTCTATGCTTATGAACTTTGCTACAGATCTCATTTCTCCTGTGCTCTCATCTTTTCAGAAACTTCCTAGAATTCATCCACTGCTGAAACGTTCTCTGAAAGTTTTCATATTCTCTGAAATTCCAGAGTAATTTACCCCCAACCATCCATCCATATATCTTCCATCATATTCTCACTATTCTCTAGTTTTTTCTTCTTTTTTCCTTCCATCTTCTTCTTCTTCCTTTTCTCTCTTCCTAATGACGTTTGAAATTGAGCTTCTCCTCCTATCCCATTTATAAACAATCTTCCACCACTTTCAACTCCATCACATTCTTCTTCCAATTTTCTCACTTTTCTAACTAGGAAATGTCTATTTGGCTTAGCCGGATGAAGCTGGAAACGGCTTAGGTTTGAATCGGATTTTGAGATCATTGAAACAAAGTAATTAGTCTTCCAGTTCTAGAACTCCATCTTGTACAATGAGCTCTTAGAACCTCTAATAAAAAACTGACCAATATCAGATTCGCTGAATCAGGGTTTCAAAAATTTCTAATCTCGTAGCCCGTCCTAACGCAGTTTCTGACTAGGACTTACATAGGGCTTTACTGAATCTGATTCTGACGACCCTTCAATTTAAGCACTATTTTTTTAAAACTACAAACTACAAAAAACTTGGGTCACGAGACTCCAAAGTCCATAATTCATAAGTTCCACATTTTTTAAAGGTACTGCAAAGTTTGGGTTCAAACTTCTACGAGAACAAAACTTCTAGTTTCAAAAATCATTTCGAAACAAAAACCCAGATAGCCGTCGCTCATAAAAATCTACTTCCTTGAAGCTCCTCCATTGATCATTTTCTACCGTAACCCGGTTCCCATAGACTTGTGAAACACTTCCTCAACCTCATATTTTTCACATCAACTCCTTTTCTTTTTTCTTCAATTTCCTGATTAATAAAACATCTCTTTTCTCCTCACCGATCGAGCACTTTATCTTACTCATTTTCACATTATTTTATTGCTTATATAAAATATGTTTTCATCTGATCATCAAATCTATTAAAAACCGGAAACATATGGGGAGAATCAGATGATGTGTTCGGTATGATTAGGAAGTTAATGGAGGCGTGAAGGAACTTCTTCCCCTTCACCTCCTCCATCTTCTTCATTTGCATTCCAGATATTCTTCGTTTTGCAAAATATATGAAGGCGTAACTATGGGAATCTAGTGACGTAGGATCATACGCCTTCTTCACTGTGGTTTGTAGTAGCAGAAAATAGAAAAGTTCCGAAGAAAATGATTTTGTCGAAAATTGTTTTGTTTTCCAGTAGTGACTGCCTGATCAGAATTCAATCAAACTATTTAATGCGTCATAGGTATTATTTCCAGACTTTTATAGTTTCGAGAGTTTTTATTCATAGTCTTCTCGCTCAAATCTATTGTCATTGTGCTCATATTTACGGAATCAAAGCTTAGAGTTTGCAAAGGAGGAACTCTGCTTATAAAACTAACAACTATCAATACTGATTGTACATTTTTTCATACTCCTTGTACTAATTACTAGCATCAGTTCACACATGCTGATCCTGAATGCCGTTTTTTAAAATCAGAAACAATCTGTTCAGTGTCGCTCCGTGCTCATCAACCTATTCGCTGTGAAATCACTGCGCGTTCTAAAAATGTCCAACTTTCAAGTAACAAGATTCCAGAAGCTCAGTAGATTATGAACTCGTCATACCTTTCAGCAAGATTCATGAGCTTGTACCATCGGTTATCTTAGTCTTACACGTCTTGGACTTTCAATTCAATCCGAGACTTTGTAAATCGTAGAACAGTGGCATCGCACAGGTTGTTCGCGCTTTAGTTTTGTCATGGTTTCGATGGCAACGAGTGTTTCTTGAAGAACCGGTAGCTACCGTACACAATACAGTACACTTGAAAACGTCTGTTTTCTCAGTAATCTCAGAAAATCGAATTACAACAAAGCCTTCACGTATTACTTTTCCCGTGTTGGTTCCTCCGGTACTTTGAATATTAGGAGTCTTCTGATCTCTCCGATTTCGTAGAAGTTTCCATTCACAATCTGATCTGGAGTTCACCAGAAATTGTGTTCTGATTCATTCAACAAAATAAGTTTCTGGAATCCTGAAAATCCTGGAATTCTATTCTTGTCTTCTCGTCGATCAACAAGACTACTCAAGGATTCCCGTAATCCTCTCGTTTTCAAAATTTGAAATTTGATTTCTGGACTCCTCCTTCCAAAAAAGAAGAAGAAGTGACGTACACCTTCCACTTCGGACTTGTTCAGAGACACCGTTCATATTTCAAGAACTCCTGTCAATCTGCCATACCCCATGGGTGTCCTCTCTTCCATTTCCCCCCGTGTGTCCGCCCCCACAAAAAACAACCCGACGTCGTCTGGCAACTCTCGTAAATTCTCATAATATTTCTCACGTCAGCTCGTTGAAATCCCCGTCGTTTCAGTTATTTTGCGACAGCTTTCTTCTTCTTCTTCTCCATCTCCATCTTCTTCTACACACAAAAAACAGCATGCTACTTCTTCTTCTCCTTCTACATCTCTCATAGCTTCAGTCATCTTTAGAGTCTCACGTCTTCTGTGCATTTCACGTCTTCTGTGTTGGGTGGGGGTTTCTTCTATCTGTTATTTCTTGCCTCCTAAATTCATGTCTATCTCTATTCATCTCTCTGTTTCTTTTTCTCCTTATAAATCCCCGCGCACACTTTTTTCCGTTTTTTTGCCAACTCCTCCCTTCCTATTTCTATTTCTCACCCTCTAAAAGCTAAGCGTTGTTAGCAGCAGCAGCAGACAAAAAAGAACCGATTTGCTGGAAAAAAAAACAAAAGAAAAAGTTTTCTTTTTCTAACATATTCCATATCCATTCTTATCCAGTTATTTTATTGTTTGGTTCGTTGTAGAAAAGAGAGTTGGCGTTATCTTTTGGAAACTTTTTTCTTGGGTACATCCGAAAATTTTTGGTAAGTTCATATTCTCCAGGGATTCCTTTTTTCTCCAAGTTTCGATGGAAATCTCGCCGAGAAGTTCATTTTTTCAGTTTTTCATATTCCATAAATTATCTTGCTATTTTTCGTGAAGTTCTTGGTTAGACGAAATGAGGATTCTATCCACAATTGCTCGTTCTTGTTCACGGTATACAGTAAAAAATGGGTGGGAGTGTTCTAGCTCTGGGATCTTCAGGGCTAGAAAATACAGTTATTTTTCAGTTTTCGTATAGTCGAATCACGTGACGCTGATTATGTCACACTGTACAACTTGCACTGTCACATTTTTCAAAATCAAAATATTTTTATTTTTCCAACTTTTCAAGCCCACGCACTACTTCTCATTGTTTTTCTTTCAATTACTGTTCTATACTGTCTGATTTGTTTTCCAGCTGTCAAATCTATTTTTCTGTTTTCATTTTTCTTGAATTCAACTCTTTTTTTTCAGAATGGCGGTGTTCAAAAAGCTGCGTAAGAACAAGGACAAGAACTTGCCATTGCCGGAGCCAGAAGCCGTCAGAACATTGGACAAAAGGGTCGGAATCGACTCTTACAGGTGAATTTTTTTAATTGAAAAACGTGAGAAAGCTTATGTAAAAACGAGAAAAAAAGCTGGGTGAAAATTCTAATTTTAGAATAGCTCCAATAGATTCGGAGCCACTTCTTCTGTTTTGAAAAAAATAACTCCAATAGAAGGGCATTTCACCTATCCTGAAGACTGTTAAAACTAATTAATGAAACAAAGCCAAGATTCTATTTGAAGTATCAATTTTTGATTCCTCTTTGGACCGATAACGAGTTCTTGGCACCTCGAACTCGATACTCAGTCATTCGATACGTTTCCATTCAAAATTTATGTTTAGCGTCCCAAAACTCAATACCCAACTACACTTTCATAATGGATACCTACCCCTAAACCAAACAAGATTATCGTAATGATATTTGTTTCACAGGTGAAATCAGATCAGAAATCCAAATATCAAGTGTCAAGTACCAGGTGCTAATAATTTCAAGTGACACAGCTGAAAAATGATAAATAATTTTTAGAGAATTACGTAAAATTGTTAGAAGGTCAGGAATCAGAATATGTGGAACAAGGATGGGTGTTCAAATTCAGAATTTTCAGGGACTTCTTCACATTGAAAAACTGGTGGAAGTCGGTGGATCGGAAGCGTGTCGAAGCATCAACTTACATGTTCAGCAGGTGAGTCTTTTTGAGAATTGATTGCCGGAAGTTGTGGGAACTGAAAAAGTGGGGAGCGGTACTCAATACAGTTTTCCTCAGCGTTTTCACAGAAGATGATCACCGGTTCCGGGCTGTTGAAGGATTCAGAATCGTTCACATGATTACCCAAACTTCGTGTATGCCAGCATACAACATTAGCTCACTAGAAATGTTACAAAAAATTCATCAAAGGTTCCACAAACATTTTCAGTCTGAAAACAAAATTACTATGAAGTTCAAATTCGAGTCCCCCTAAACTTCTGGAAGTTGTTTCCCTCAAATCTTGATCAAGTTACACCGATCAAAAAATCCATTTTGTCATGCGTCGCGCACCAGCCATCTGACAATGAGAAAGTGACCAATTCGTGTGACCCATTGAGCGGGAATTTTCCGTCGACTACAAAAACCTTTTCGTCATCAAGACTCACTAGATTTAGATGCTTGTTACATATCCAAACCCCGGAATTTGTATGTAGACGAGGGCGTGGGAGGCTACGTTGATTGATGGAGAAAGAAGGGGTTCAATGGGAGCAACACAGCTGGAATCACGAATGGTTTTCTGAACTTTCTTCCAGGATTTTCTATTGTATTCGAGAGAAAAACACGAAATGTTCTAGTTTGTAGGTGATTTTTACGTGTCAAGCGTACCTAGTAAACAACGTGGGAACATTCTTGTTTTTGCATTGGTTTTCTGAAAGCTCACGATTCCGAGTGACGTGAAACATCATGATCTCTTGGTAACTTTTGGTAAAAATCCAGTAGCAATTCATGAAGAAACATACTTTCCAGAATTTTCAGTTAACTGTAAAGGGGAATCGGGAGCCTCTGACCGTAGCTGAATACAGTACCAACGCTTCTGATGAAATAGGAAAAAGAGAGACTAGTTTGTAGTTTCGCTTTTTCAACATTGGACAAAAAACGTCATTCCGAGAAACTTTTTGCTGAAAGTTCAAATTCTCACAAGCCCATGGTTATCTGGAAGTTTGGTCGTGAATGACGTAAAAATGATTTCACTCTCTGGAATTTCAAGAATCCTGATCGTAAAATCAAATGAGAACAATCCTAGTTATGTCTATCGTCTTGACTTCCATTCTGAAACTCATTTTCGATTCATCAAATCAGATGGGAAGCTTTACGTCTTTAGGTAACCATCGTGAACGTTCAAGGCGAACCACAATCAGTAGTCCAAAACGGTGTTCCAGACCGTCCTACTAAGTTTTCATTAACCGTAAAAGCAATGCCTCCTCTGCTATAGTTTGGTCTGGAATTCATATGCTCTTTGATGATACCGTATCCATCTCGTTTTTTCGAACCTACAAGCTGAAAAAAACCATTATCTTCTTTCGTATGATCCTCCCCACTAGACTCTATCTTTCAGGATCTAGTTTTTTTTCTTCCAACAATTATCCCCTTCTCTTATAGTAATAAATCCGATTGAAGAACAAAGCCCGTTGCAAAAAAATCCCATAGAAAAACGGCATCAACACGACAACGATCACCTCGTCTTCGTCGTCGTCAACCACAAAAACGAACGGAAAAAAAGAGAGTGTCACGGAAGAAAATCCGAAAACGGGTGGATAGATTGTGGTTCCCCTGGTGACTAGAAGAGAGCCTCTCTCTTCTTTTTTCTTCTTATTTCTTCTTTGCTACGTAATCAAGTGATTTGTTGGGTAACACCAGGCAAAAAAGAAGAAAAAAGAGACAGAGCTCAGCAAAAGGGGCGGTCGCAAGTTCTCTGTTACTCGTTTATATTCACTGTCTCTCTGCTCTACCGCTTTCTATGTACCTCTCTTCGCATGTGAGCTCCGTGTGAATTCTCATATATGTCCGTTTGATTTTGAGTTAGAGGGGTAGACTTGAACAAGGAGTCATCTCTTATTTCCTATTCATTAACCTTCATCTTCATATTCTCTTTCATCTGATTCCATCTATGGGAAGTGGCGCATCGAAGGCGCCTGCCGAGAAGGCTAAACCACCGGAACCTCCTCAACCGGCAGCTGAAACCCCACAGCTTGATATTCGGCTGCCGTATCCCAATTTTCGGGAACTGTTCACGATGAAAAACTATTGGAAAACAGTGAGGAGAAACGAGAAGGAATGTGGAAAGTTCATGTTTGCAAAGTATGTTATGAATGGGTCTGCTTCTAAGATCTTTTAATTATAGTGGTGACCTCTCTATTTTGAAGCGGTTTCCATACCCTCATTTTACATTCAAAATTACTATGTGCTTTGATTTTCAAAGAAGAAATTATTGTGGATAGATTTGGAATGCACTTTGCCTAGAATGAAAAACAGAAAATACAGGGCACGGATAGAGAAGGGCAAGGGGTACAGAATCCTAGAAAAATGTTCAGTATTTTCACAGAACAGTATTCAGTAGTCTAAGTTTAGAAACTTGTTATTGGATTCCTGTGATTTAGTACCAAGAAAAATGATTACTGAAACCTCCAGAGGTCTTTTTTAATTGTTCAGTTGGCATTAAACAACTCTGGGGTTTTTTTTGAAAACCACAAGAGAGCAAAGCTACATTTCAAACGAATCCACCTGAACTGTAGTAAACTCTTCTGGAACAATAGCGATTCCAACCAGGAGCTTTTTCCGATCTTTTCATCTTTCAAAGTACAGCATCGCTGATCTGGATCCCACTAATCATCGTCCAATTCTAGTTATCACTGCAGACATACTTCCGCTGCCCTTAACCCAAATTTTCGATACATTCTATTCTGTCTGAACTTTCTTTCTGCTCAAAAAGATTGCAGTTATCTAATTTCCGTTTGAGTGATTAATTCTGGTCTAGAGAGTTTGTGAGGGTTTTTTGGAATGAACTTCTGGTAAGATGATCATTCTTGTCTGGGAATCTTTTCGAACGGTGATGAGTAAACCCAGACTCAAGAACATTTCTGACCAGGGTTCAAACCACAAGGAATCAGAAACTCCTGTCACTGCTACAAATTCTCAGTGGACCATTGAAATGTATTTCTCATCAATAACCTGACTCACAAAGTAACTTCTACATAGCTTACCTTCTTCTTTCTCCATATCCAAATAGAGTTACGTTGTATATAATCCCTCCTGAAGACGTCAATAGAGCTTGGGTAATCATGTGCGCATTCAAAGAAAGTTTTTTTTCCTAGGATCTTCGGCTGTCATTCAAAATAAGAATAAATTCCAGATATCTAAACGATTTCCCCGAGAACAAGGCTTTCTATGCAAAATTGAAAAATGTGAACGCGCAGACGGTGGACATGAACTGCAGTGATCCCGGGTTTGAGGCAATGGCGGCGCAGTATTTGAAGGTGAGTGAATGGGAGCACCTGGGGTTATTTCACAAGAAAGAGTATGAATCAAAAACTTATATCAGAAACGATCAGAAACGAATTCTGATTTGTCTTCGTCGTTAGCCTGGAGACTGTTTTCTGAGTTAGTAAACACTCTTGGATCCAGATGAATTGAACATTTGATGGAAAAATTGAAATTATTGGTTTCCGGTTTGCTACCTGAAAATAGGCTGATTTTTTGTTTAGCCTACTCCGATCCTATTCCCATCAACGTGACCAATTTCTCATTTTCTTTTTGGTTTTTTTTCAATTATCTTCGTGCTCCTTATTTATTTTTTCTCTCCAGAACTGTGTGAAAATTAGCACTAGATTACCACAAAAATAAGTAACTGACCAAAAACTAAATTCTCATCAGATGACTCAAAACTGATTTCTGACCAAAAATTGAAATTATTTGCGGCTAACCGAGTACAAAATATTTGAGAACAACAACAATAAGCTTTCAGGTATTTGACGACGTCATCACCGCAGTAGAAGAGAAGCCAGGAGATGTTCAATCGGCATGTGATAGGTTGTCAGCTGTTGGTAAAATGCATCGTGCCAAAGTTTCGGTGAGTTGGAATCGTTGTTTTTTTTTGAGATAGTCATCTTCAACTTCTGTATTTCACAATTGATTTTCCAGGGAGCCGGTATGGAGTCATCAATGTTCCAAAACATGGAAGAGCCATTCATTCAAATGGTCAAATACATTCTCCAGGATCGATTCAACGAGAAAGCAGAGATGCTCTATAGGAAATTCTTCCAGTTCTGCCTCAAATATTTACTCGAGGGATTCAACGGATAAATTGTGTTCTTTTGTATTGAAATTTACCATTTGGGATTCATCTTTTATTTTTTGGGATTAGATTGTATGTATGGATTCAATCCATTTCCCTTTCATAGAATTCTCTTCTTTTTCTACCCCGGTCACTTTCTCTCCTCTTTTCTCCTAATAGTGGTTTAGGTCAAAAAAGAATATACATGTAAATAATTCGATACTTTTTTGATTCTTCATCGTAAAATATTCTGAAACAATAACTGGAAGTCGGGTTGTAACTATCCTCCCCTACCATTCGCATCCCAACAGATTCTTTTTTTTTTCTTAAACTGATTCGTTTTTTTTTCTTTTTGGATACACATTTTGGAGCAAATACTATACAACGAAAGTTGTTCAATTCATTCATTTTCTTCCGATTCTGATTCATTTTCTTGGTTGTAATTTTCTGAAACACATACATGATTTGGATTACTGTATTTTCTTTTCTTTTTCCGTCTTTTTGAAACAATTAGTAATGTTTCGAAATAAATGATATTAATTGGGAATTCGACGTTTTTTATTCAAATAACTCATAGAAATAAAATTACAGTAGTTCTTGTGTGTAACCATAGTAATGCCAGATTTTGCTATTTGCAATAAATCAAAACTTTCAAAATCTGCACAAATCGATTGGAGTTTTCGAAGGTCCAGTACGTCTTGAAATCGCAGGATGGTTGCTTTAAAAAAAAAGTTACCTACATTTTTTTCAGCGTTTGTAAACAAGTAACATATATTTGAAACTCAAAAAACAAAACACATTTGAACGGTTGACTCGTTCAATTCTCTGAACCAACCGCCTCCCACTCATTGAAGTGGGCGATTGTGATCTGAGTTTGTTCTGCACGATCTGGAAATGTAGTATACCCAGAACCAGTGGGTTTCGTACAAGAAAAAAAACAAATGACGTGAGATAATCAAATCCAAAATTATCGAATTATTTGGGAGAGTACTAGGTCAACTGAATGAGATAATAGACAACCAAAAGCCAATTTCATTTCGGACGACTCGTACTAGGTCGTGGTGACCTAGATTGAATTGATCTGAAACAAATTTCGGGTCAAATGGATTTTAACTTTATTTGAATAGCGTCACGGCGTGTTTATTGAATGGGGCTTTTTGGCAAAATATGGTGGAACACGAAGCTACGGGGATTCTTCATGCATTTTTGCGTCACCATGTTTCAGCGTACGGTGGTGTTTGCGGACCTTGTATTACTGTAACACGGAGTTCCCAAACGCCTTCCACTGCAACACGCTCACGCAAAAATGCATGAAATGTCCCCGAAATAGACCCTGCAGCTTTCCTATTCTACCACCTTCAAAATGGAGAGGGATTTGAACTTCTGGAAACTGTTTTGTAAACTGTTCTCTACAAGTGGTTATCACGTCATTGGTTGCAAAAAACCATCAAAAAAAGAAACAATAAAGTTCGACGAAAAGTCGATTTTTTCTTTATTTTTTCAATTTTTGATATGATAACAGTCTTCTGAAGACAAACAGAGTGTAACAGGTTACTGCCTTTTCTGTTCTTCTCCGCCTTTCTCACCACCTTCTTCATTTTCACATTTTTTGATTTGTTAGTTCTTCTATTTCAATTGATTTAATTTTTGATCATGAACTTCTTGAAGGTAAGGTTTTTTGAAACTTTGGCTTTTCTTGAATCAAAAACTATGATTTGCACAAGAAATCCATAGAATTCTGACTTCCAGGTCTTCATCACTATCTCCCTCATTTTCTTAGTTGCCCTAGCTGCGCCAAACAGTATGAATCCGTTTTTGTATTTGAAAAACCTTTGTGAATTTCAGAGAAATGCGGAGAAAACGAGGTGTTCAAGAAGTGTGGAACTGCCTGTGAAGCTAATTGTGCCGAGGGACATGTGGTATGTTTCAAAATAGTTGAACTGAGTGTAACAGGTGAAGTAAACGAAGTTTCAGAATATTGTTTTTGAGGAAGTCAAGAATGATTTTGTTAGAGTTTTTCTAACAAACGCCCATGGTTATCCAACTCTGAAAATCCAGAACTTTTCTTTTCAGATGTTCTGCACAATGCAATGCATCGTGAACGTGTGTCAATGCAAGGAAGGCTTTTTCCGTAACAAGGATAAGAAGTGTGTTCCACGGAACAAGTGCTAAACACTCCTTGGCGTTTCCTCTATCCAATTATTCCTCACTCTACTACCAATTTTCTATATAACTTCAATAAATAAAGTTTTCCTTTCTCCCCGCTTTCTTTGAATTCAAATTACCGCAAACTATATATACATAATAAATAATATGCACCTCTTCAAAACTCCGACGTCTTCATATTCTTCTCCATTTTCTTCGTGTGTGCACCACACTTCTCCTTTCACGTCTTCTAGGAGTACTCCTCATTTTTCTTTTTTTTTTCTTGGTTCTTCCATTCCAAACACTTTTTTCTTCGCTTTTTTCGCTCCATTTTCGAAACCAATTATTTTCGGCTTTACTTTTTTTTCCAAAGCGTTTCTTCGCATTTTTTCCTCAAGGAATTCTCATTTTTCTCGTTTTAAAGATATATAGTTGAGCTATGTTTTGGTACAATGAGGTTGCTAGTAGTAACAAGGAAAATATTTGAAATCACGAACTGTGACAGCAAACATGTTATCCTCAGAAATTATTTTATGAACTTGAATTTTTGAAATAGCGGCGAAACATTTCTGAAGTTTTTTTTCTAGTTTCATATGAACAAAGGTTTACCTTCTGAAAAGCTGATGTTTTAATTTGGACTATTCAAATTTCGAAACTCCGGCAAGCCAGAGTTTTCAAACGCGGTCGAAAAAACCGTTTAATTTTAACACCCCTCGCTTTTTATGTCTTTCAGATTTCTGGAGGAAATCTCTTATTTTGAAAAAATACCGTAACACTATGAAATAAGTTACTTTCCCTGAACTGCAAGCTCTTGGACATCGTTTGTAGAAAAGGTATTCTGAATGTTTTTTCATTGCATCGATAGCATATGGTTCATGGTTGTTTCCGAAAGTCATAAAACATCAAATGGAATACCTTCAATGTTTTTCGGCTCTCCGATTTTTGCTCTCTTGCTCTTCGGGTGGTCCAAAGGTAGTAGTAAAACTCGCTTCCAGAAATTAATCAACAAGTTCAATGAAGCGCATAAAGCGTCTCCCATTTCCGAACTTGCTTCTCTTCTTATTCCAAGAAAAGATGAATGGAAATTGAAGGGAAAAGGGGAAGGAAGACGAAGTGGTCCACAAAGGATTCTCTTCTTCCAAATCATGCCACCAAATGAGCACTCTTTCCTCTTCTTTTTCTTCTCTTCGAAACAAGTGCAACTTCTCCTTTGGAACCACAATAATTCAAAAAATCATGGGTTCTTTATGACTTTTTTCGGTTCTTTTTTTTCGGGAAAAGGCAACCCGGAAACGTGTTTTCTAAAAGTCGATTTCTCCGTCTGTTTCGAGAAATATGACTCTGATTGGCTTCATTTTTAGGAATAATTTGAACTATTTTCGGAATTTTGAGAACTTGTGGTTTGTTGTCTTCTTACATTTCTACAACATGACAGAAGATCTAGTTTAAGCGTGCTGCTTTTTAAAAACCTCTTATAGAAAGGCATGCTCGGTTAATGAATAAAAATTATGGGGGTCCCCTGTTCTCTGCATCCTAGAATTATAGCATTCAAAATTCTAAATTTTCAAGCCATCTTGGCCAACTTCAAACACGCATTTGCCCTACCAACACCATTTGTTCTCGCCCTATTGGGCCCTCCCGTTATGCAAATGAGATCAGTGCACTTCCGGTGGGAGTGTCTGTGTCTCTTATTCCTTCACACTCTCTCATTTTCTTCGAAGAGGATAAGCACTCCGCCCCTTGTTAGACCCCTGTAGGACTTCTTCTTTCACAAGGATTTTGCAAAATTTTTTCATTCGGTATTCCAAAAAATGGATTCTGGTTTTTTGGAAACTTCCATTTTTTTTAACTAGAGATGCTCTTGAGAGTTTCGAACTCTACCGGGAAGAAAACTGTTTTTTCTTTCACATTTCTAGTTTTTTGAAGAGTTCTGTTGAATCGAACTGATACAGCTGAAGTGAATAATGAGAAGCTGCAGGCATGGGGTTTATATAGAAACCTATTTTTAGAGAACAAAACTTTTCTATTTACCATGGAAAAGTTAATTACATAACTCATGACTCCGATATTTTTCTTTTTTTTTTCCATATTATTTTTCTCATCATAACTATTTCAAATTCCATCATCTTCTCATTTTCCAGTCCCTTTCCTCATCTAAATTACTAGTAGAACTCAAAGCCAGCTATAAGGTTTCGTTGTTTTTCTCATTTTCCCTCTTACCACCACCAACTTGTTTTTATTCTGTCTGTGTGTTCATGGTTCTTCACAGAAAACACACGCGAACAGAGTGTCAAGTAGGAACGAAAAAAAAAGAAGCCAAAGGGGCCAGAAATAACAAGTCTACAAATCAAAATGTCTGGTCAATTTTGTGTTGGTTTTGAGACAATTTTGAGAGACACTATTCTTAGTTGTTTGAATGTTTTGTTTCAAGAGTTGGTAATTATTTGTTTTGGACTCCAAAATCAATTCAGGATTCTTAGAGAACCTTCTGAAAATCCTGTAGTTCTGGAAACCTTATTAGAGCACTGTCCACGATCGAATACCAGAAAAACGCCTTTGAAGTTTCGAATATTCTAAAATCCTAATTCTGTATTCCCTTGTTTGCTTAACTAGGCTCTCATTGTATCTTACAGTCCGATTTTCAGATGCATCTCCAAACTGCTGTACTTCTCCTATTCCCATTGAGTGTCTATTCTTTGGAATGCTTCACCTGTGGAGTCTTCCTATCAGCTCCTGAACCAATGTGTCGAGGAGAAATCCGAAACAATTCTTGTGCACCAGAAAACTTGGGGTGCCTTTCAATCATTGGACATAAAGCAGTGAGTTTGGCACAATACAAAACAATATGAGTCTGAATTCTTCAAAAAAAATGTTGTAAACTTTAAGGATGGAACTTACTATGTCGAGAAGAGATGTGCTGAAAAGACCGATGACTTGACGGATGGATGCATCAATATTGGGATTAGAGGGTAAGTCTCTCCTTGATAGGTTCATAAAATTTACAAATCAAACCCTTTTAGAATCGCAGCAAAACAGTGTTTGTGCCGGGACAACTTGTGCAATTCGAGCCCTGGACACCTGGTTCACACCTGTTCTGGATTAGGACTCATTGGCTTCATCTTTTCTGTTTTGAGAATTATTTGAATCAGTCTTCTTGTTTAGGAAATGTTGTACGGTTTATTTTATAGAATCTCTTTGTGCATCAATTTGTGAAATGTTTCATAAAACCCAATAAATTTTTAGATTTGGATTGTCAATTTCTGATATTGGAACTTAGAGGTTTCTGATATTGGAACATTAGTTCAGGTTTTTCTGATGAGACTATGAGGATGGACTTAAACACTATCTTGCCGATCGGAAACACTTTTCGAAACTTTGCTGCGTAATTAAACCACGTTCTTTTCTGAAATTTCGCAACTTTCAGAATTGGCTATTTGCGCGTGGTGTATAACGCCTCATCTGCATGGCGTGGTGTTTGCGGACTCTCGAAATACGAAAACATTTTTTCTCGAGTTTTCCAACATTTCTGTCCTATTTTCTGCTACATTCACCAAGAAGTCAACTATTTTGTGTTTTAATTCAAAATTACATGTTCCTTATCTATATTTTCAAGTTTGGAGTGTCTGTTATCAGCGGTAACAAACCAATTTCCCGTGTCAATGAAATATTTAGGAGGTTATCATAGTGGAGTGGCAATGGAGGCTGGAGAACTCAGAGATAGATGGGGGAAGGCGTGGATATTTTATGGAAGCCCTGAGTCCTGTTAAGTGAAAATCATAAAGTTATTCAGCAATTTCGGTGCTATTTCAAAGACCTATTTCATTTTCGATCAATGAAATTTGTTTTTGGCTAGAAATTTAGAATTTTGTAGCGATCTAAGGCTAGTTTTCATCATTTCTGATATAAAACCCAATTGATCTGTAGATGACCTTTTGAACAAAATCTTTAGTATCTTCTTCAAAAAGGGAATTCCTACGATCAACCCCCGAAAAAAAAATCATATTCCTTGCAGACGTCACAGATTTTTCGTTCGTCTGATGCCTGTCGACTGGTCTTCCCCATCAGACCATTTCGCTTATCATTTTCTCTCGCTTTACGTATCAATTTTCGAAAATAAATTCCCAGTTCTTTGTTTTTATTGTGATTCTGAATTTCTTGTTGATTTTATCGGAATGGTTCCACTGTTCGGATCTAATCTGAAACGCCTGTTCAGCGTCTTCTCCGAAAATTCCAGAAACACGAAGGCTTCAGAAGTCAGCTGTTTTGAATTCCGTACCGATTGGTCTTACTATAATATCCAATGGAAGGAACTTCTGCTTCAGACCGTCTATCTATCTCTTTGTCCTCTTTCTCTGCTCTTCTCCATCCCTCCACTCTCATCTCCGCTGGACCGCCCATCTTATCATCCCTTCTTCATTCCATCTTCCGATTCCTCCTGTTCACATGAATTTCTCCTGAACAGACAGAATATGTCATTTGATTTGGACATTTGACATACACAGAGGAATTTAATATTGTATTTTTTTGCAAACTTGTGTTTTTTTTGTTCGTATGACCGCCCATCTTATAAATATGAAAGCAAACTGAACAAATAACAGTTCTTTATTGTCATTTCTTTCTTTTCTGCAGGGGTACAACAACAGAAAGAGAAAAATATGGCTTCATCAGTGGCAACCAAATTTTTGACGGATCGAGTTGCTCTCGTCACAGCTTCTACCAAGGTAGGTCGAGAATCGAACATTTTAAATTTTCACAAGGCCTAAAAAGGGAGAGGTTCAAAAAATTAGGATTTGCACCCCAATTTTTTCGTTTTCAACATTTTCGAGCTTTTTATTCGATTTTTTTTGAACTTCTGTCATAGTTTCCGAATTGGAGAGCGCCAAACTATTTTTGAACTCTTCTTAGATGTGAAATTTATTTCCTGGTGCAAACCTTTCGCTAAAAATAGCGAGCAAATCTCTCAATTTTCATTACTTTTCCCATTGTTTTTCCTCAATGTCCCCATCAACCACTGAAAAACAAAGCCCTAAAACCAGTATTTCTCATTATAGGGAATCGGGTTCGCCATTGCCAAACAGCTTGGCGCTGCCGGCGCCTCCGTCGTCGTTTGCAGTCGGAAGGAGAAGAATGTGGATGTGAGTTTGAATAAAAACCAATTGCAGATGAAAAAAGGGAAAGTAGAAGCCATGAAAATCCTTGTGTAAAACAACATTTCAAAAACAAGAATATCCAAAATATTCCTCAATAATCAATTCGTTGACCTACTGAACAGAGTGATCAGTGGGAGTCGTTTCTGAAAACAACAAATCTCATGCAAACACTCCTGACGGTCTTTATTTATTCCTAGAATATTCCTGAAAACAATCATGATCTCTGAAAAGTTTAGCTATTAGTCAACAATAGATGACACATGTGATTATGAGGTCAATATTTTCAAACTTGTCTAGGTTATCCAGAGGTCACATTTTTGCGGATAATATTTTTCAAACAGTTCAAACAAATATGTTTTCGCAGTGGAAAAAACACGTGGATTTCCGATGAGTAGTGATTCAGAAAGTTATAAATTACCTGTAACGAGAAATAATTATACTTGTCGACTTGTTTTGGAGATCTAAAAAAAGGGAAATCAGAAAAACAATGAATGATTACAGGAAGCAGTCGCAGCTCTCCGCCTCGACAACATCGACGCCCACGGCACAACAGCACACGTCGGAAAGAAGGAAGATCGCACCAAACTCATCAATTTCACACTCGACAGATTCACAAAACTCGATATTCTGGTGTCGAATGCGGCCGTCAATCCACACTATGGCGATTTGATGACAGTGACAGATTCACAATGGGATAAAATGCTCGATTTGAATGTGAAATCCGCATTTGAGCTCACAAAAGAAGCCGTTCCACACTTGGAGGCTTCGGGACGAGGAAACGTAGTTTTCGTCTCATCAGTTGCCGGATATTCACCAATGAACGAGATTGGAGCATACTCAGTGATGAAGACAACATTGACCGGATTGAGCAAGTCATTGGCCTTGAACTTGGCCAGGCGGAACATTCGTGTCAACACTATTGCTCCAGGTAATAAAAACTCTGGAAGTAGATAGCATCAGAAGACAGAATCCATGAAAATCATGAAGTTGATTTCCGTGAATTGTCTAACAGCTGTCTTCACATGATTCGGAGACTACATACACAACAAAACAAGCGAAATTTTTCTAGTTCTCGTGGGGTCAACGGGTGCAAAAACATACATCAGATCATGTGACCTTCAAATCTATCTTTTTATCACATCTAATGTTTCGACAGAGAACATGATTTGATTTCTGAATTCTGAAGATCAAGGGAATCCCTTACAAACGAATTCTATCGGACAGTACATTAGAAAAGAAATATATGTTCGTGTTAGCCCATAAATCCCAAAATACGAGTTTTTTTGATTCAAAAATATAAGTTTAAAATATAATTTGCTTTCAACCCACATCGTGTTTTTCTCTTTCATTCAGTTCACTCAACTCTTTTCTAAAGTCATCTATTTTTGATGGTTTGACCTGCAAAATCCAATAACCCATCCTCCCATTGTTTATATTTGCTCAAAAGAGCAGCGATCCAGCAGCCTTCCATCAGCAAACCACGAGGCAAAGACGTTTTTGTGTACCTTTTGTTTCGTTATTTCGCCCTCGAAAATCGCAAAAAAACCAAACCTCAGTCATATAGATAGACACCCCGATGTTTCACGTGATCCACTATGAGTGAGTGCATCAGGTACCCACGGAAAATAGATGAGAACGAAAAAATATTTTTGAGAAGTGGACTAGACTGTTATAGCGGAAGTTCCTCTTTTATAGAAAGGGATTCTTTTGAAAAACAAACTTGTAATAAAAATAGAAAAGTTGGCAAACTTTGTGATAGAACTAGGATCAGAGATCACTGTAGGTGTTGAAAAAAAAAACAAGGATCATTATTTTATAAACTCGTCAGATGAAAACCAAAGATCATTTTGCAGGTATCATCCAGACCGACTTCTCCCAAGCCCTCTTCGCCGATGAAGCCGAAAAGGAGAAGTGGCTGTCACAAATCGCTCAGCGCCGGTTCGGAGATCCAGACGAGTGTGCTGAAGCCGTTGCCTTCCTCGTTTCCGATGAAGCCAGCTACATATCCGGAGAGACGATCGGAATCAATGGAGGAATGCACGCGCGGATCTAAAAAGCAATTGCCAAGTATTCTGAAAAATCCTGAAGAATCTCATTTTTGTCAAACAATAATGCCCACTAAATTATAATATATTTCCCCCGTTTTCTTTTTTATCCACCCTTTTTCCCTTTCTTCTCATGTGCCAAACCTGTGAGTTTTTGTGAGTTTTTTCGCTGCAATTTAGGGTATTTCTTAATCATGTTTCTCTTTTTTGAAAACAAATGACTGGTATTCTGTCATGCTTTTCCTTTTTCTTTCCAACACCTCATTTTACTCTTTTTTTTTCTTCACCTGACGATTTTCGATGATTTTTCCCACCACGTATTAGCCACGTTTTTCTTCCATTCAAATTTCTTACACAAAATTAGTCCGGATTTGTTAGAGACGAATTCAAATCCCGACTAATTTTCTAGTCCTCAAACACCATTGCTTTTTTCTTTTCTTGTTGTCATATCCTGTATTCTGGATAAACTTCATCGGAAACCGCTTATTTGCTTCGATAATTTATTTCAATTGAAAGATAATTAAAATGGTTTAACAGTAGGCTCCGTACCATTAAACCGATAAGAGCATATAGAATACAATGGCTTATTACAATCCGTATTGATCCAAGAACTATCATTGACAACCAGTGCCACACAATCACAACCATCTGCATCCCGTGGATACCCGTCCCGCCAATTGGAATAAGATGCATCATAAGTATCTCCGTTTATAAAATACCAATTTGTTGAGTTTGTTGGATCACGTTTCAGTCCAAACCAAAACATTCCTTCGTTTGGAATACCGGTTATTAGGGCTGAAAACAATAATGATTCTCAAATGAACAAAACACCGAAAACTCTAACTTTTCAATTGTTCCTCCTCTTCTCTCGTCTCAATTGATACTAACTTTGGAACGTGAAGAAACAATGGATGATCTGATAAACAAACATTTTCAGCTTCAGCAAATTGTTTTTTGGAAGAGGACATCTGAAAAAGAAGGGGTGGAATATGAGGGTTTTGAAATGATTGAACATACTCGATAGCATTTTGCATTCGATAATATTTCGAAGTAGGTGAAGTTGGTGTATTCGTTATAGCATCTGCAAATGAATGACACACTTTTTAGAGAAAATGAAATGTACTGAAATTTTAATGGCTGCTCGAAACAGAACTGTAAAAATGTTTATGAAGGTTCTAACAGCTCATATACAGCTAAAATATGCGTTGCAGCTTCAACTAATTCTTAGGAGCACCGCCTAGTTTATATAGATAAACCCAGTTATCAATTTCAGTTATTATTCACAACAAGAACTTACGGATCCTGCCACGCTATCGTTGGATTTGGAGTTGGTGGCTGTGGAGGAAGTGGCAACACATACTGACATAAAACTTGTCTTTTTGTAGCGCATGTTCCATCAGAGTACCACAATCCATCTGTTGTGTTCATATATGCACAATCTGTGTAATCTGATGAAGCGAAAACGGAAGGTTCTGATTTTCGAACATCGAAATCCCATTGATCTTCCTTCATTACATCAACTTTTACACCTGCACTACTGACTCCTGTTGCCCCGAAGATCATCGAATCAACTTTTGGAACGAGATTAGTAATATCTTCTGGAGTGTTGACACGAAGACCATACTTTCCTATTGGGATGGATAGTCGTGAAACGTCAATTGAAGTAGCTCCAACATTGATTGTGATGACTGATGAGTTGGCCATTGGATAAAGAGCACTTGCAGCTTTTATGTTGTCAGCATCTCTGAAGTTTTGTTAATGTTGGGAATCGGATGAATTCAAAAAACTAACGTTGAAGATGTAAAGTATATCATCGATAAAAACTTTGATTTGAAAGGTCTGTATGATGTAGAGTAACGATTGTAATAGACAGTCTGGTCACGGAACATTCTGCAATCATTTGATCTCGGAAACTTGATTTCACCTTCAAAACTCACGATCGAAAATCCAATGGACTACTTCTGACACAGTTTTGGTTTATTGTTGTTTTTAGAGTTTGAATCATTTTATCCGTATCCTCAAAAGTCGATACAAAGTTTGGATATTGGTAAATGTAGGGAGAAGTTTGTGTACATCCATACGCAAAGAATGCAAACTCAGCAGGACCTCTGTCAGCAATATAATGAGATAATGAGGTGATGAAGTCGACTTGCTGAAATAAACACTCTTCCAGTTTTAGAATAATCTCGTTCCCAGCTCACGGCAAACGTCAATTGGTTTGTTGAAAACAGGGAAGCATCAACACCAATTACCACCGCTGTCGATCTTCTCTGTTCTGATGGTGGAAGTGTTGAACGGAATGGAGTGGTTGTGGGACCAATCGTTGGAGGTTGTGTTACTGGTGGTTTAGCTGAAAGTTCTCAATCGATGAAATGAGAAATGTACTGAACCACTAACCCCAATTGTTGTAAGTCGATGTGTCTCCATTTTGCCATCCCCATCCAGACGATGATTGTGCTAGTCCTATATAAGCAGCGGCAACATTATTAGTTGAAAGACCATCTGAATTTATTGTTTTTGTTTGAAAATCGCCTTCAAATTTTGGATTACCCATTACATGGTCATTCTCAGCTTTACTGTCTATCGATATAGTTGTAAACACGGCTGGTGATTTTGAAATAGGTCTGCATGGCGAAGATGCTACTCCACTGCTAACACTCTTGGTTACAGCTATGCATTTTCCATTTATCTAGAAAGCCTTTGATTAAATTGATTTCCTATGAAAATCATTTAAAAACACGAACCTCTTCTAGTGAAATATATGAACCCTGTAAATAAGTTAAGCAGTCGTCCGCAGACCCTATTTGGAA
>GL379811.1:305818-317737 GCA_000143925.2 Caenorhabditis brenneri
CAGTCGTCCGCAGACCCTATTTGGATAATACAGAAAAAATAACAGCGTTGTAGAAAAATAATAACATCTTATTAGTAGAGTTCATTCTGAAAATTCACTTTTCTTAATTGAAAATAATGATAATCAGTTATTGAGAGATAACAATTGAGTTTGCAATAGACTAGAAAGTGAAACAGAAGTAGGGAAAGTATTTTATCAGTTAGAAACGTGAAGTAAATGATTTTTAATGTGTCAAAAATCCGATTAAAAAAGGGAAAGTAATGAAAAACGATGTGAGAAGGAAGTATGACTATCAGCTGTTCCATATTTCAAAGAGTCAGGTAAATGGTAGTTAAGAGAGGAATCTTATCACTGGAAAAGTGAAACTGAATGGTTGGGAGTTATGAGTAATAGGTAAATGAAAAATTAATTAACACTGAAAACTTAAAATGTCATGAGAACACAAGATTATCAATCACAAAACAAAAAAGCGACTGACATTGTTTCAAAGTTGGTTTCTAGGTCCTAGTTTTCCTACTGATAAGGCCATTCACCTCGCCTGATAAGTTCAAGATATATTTTTTATTGCTCAATTAAAAATTTGACCATTATCAATGCTTATCGAATGGGATCACATTTCATAAGAATCACGTTTCGAGAAATCTTTTAAAAAATCTGAAAGAGGTAGAGTTAGTCAAACTTCTAATGACTTTGATTCGTACTGTTTGATTTTTGATAGCATCCTGCTTTTTTCCTCAAAAATACTATTCTCCAGTAGCCCCACCCTCTTCATTCCTTCGGGGTTTCCTAGTTTTTGACCTCGAACGAAATTCATTTCCACACATTCTCATTATTTTCTTATCTTTTTCTTGGTTTGAAGACAGCAAATTTGACTTCTGTGTCGGTGAGGCTCATAAAATTTCTTCTCAGGAAATATGTGCTTGTGTCAAGCGGAGAAGTCGTAAATATTTTATTACCTCCTTTTTCATTTCACTTGTTGCGTAACTTCACTCAATTTAATTTCTTTTCTGGAAGAAGAAGACGCGTAGTTGTGTGTGTATTTATGATGCTGAAATATGATGGGGTGACTCAGTTACATCAGAAACACAATGAGTTATTTTGTACGAGTTTTTTGAATTTTTGAAATTAAACTACAAACGGAAAATTGAGCTCTTTATGGTCTCCACTACTCTATTCAAATATTTTTAACACTTCGGAAAAACAACTGTACATTCCCCATTCTTTCATAGAACAAAAAATACAGATACAAACTATGGCAATAAATTTCAATAACACTACAAAATACATAGACATGTCACTTATCCCAAATACAAAAATTATCCATTTCTTGTTGTGGAATTTGTCTGTTTTCTGGAAGTGGTAGACATGGCATCTGTTGTTGATGGAGTCGTCGTTGCCATGAATTTCCGTACTTTAAACCAGCCGAGTATGGTATTCTTGTAGTTTGGAATGAAGCAGATCACAGCAATTGGGTCGATGAATGGGAAGGCGGCTAATGCGATAATGCAGATGTAGTTGTTCCACCTGAACCCATATTTTACAGAGTTTCCAAACATTTTCAGTTTGCTCACCATGTCAAATTGATCCCAAAGATTGGTGCATACCACGCTATTACTGTGGGAAGAAAGCTGGCAAAGATTGGAATACAAGTTTGAACAACGAGAGCTTTGAACAGCTGCCGATGAAGTTGAAGTGTGGTTTTGCTCATTTGACAGCTCTTACTAATTTTCGTGAGAATCTTGTATCCAAGAACAAAATAAAGAGTCATACAGTAGCTGGAGAAAAGTGTCAAAGAGGAAATTCCAATCCAACTTTTATAGACTACATAATCACTGGCATTCTGAAAATGACGTGTTGAAAGACAAAGTTATTCCAAAAATTACCATGTACTGTCCAGTAAGACATGGTACCGTATCAGCATCAACGTGGTACACTTCTTGGAAAGCAGGTCGAATAATATCTCTAATCTCCTCATTAGGTGCTAGGCAATGTTCACAAATGTATGTCCATGAAACTCCATGAAAGATGAAGTACAAAGTGAGAATGAGTACTCCAGCAGGTTCAAAGAATCGACGGACATGATCAGGACTGAAATATCCAATGAAGGAAAATAACATGAAGAAGAAACTTACTTGAAAAGAAGAAGGTATCGATAAACAAAGTGGATGATAAGAATAGCGTAGCTCAAAGAAATGAATGTGCACCGGGAAGCGACTCCATGTTGTCCACTCATGACGTCATCAAAGAATGGACCATCTGTGATGAATGTGACAAAACCATATCCAGTATTTATGACTGCCTGAACAGTATTTCCTTTTGAATAAGCTAAGTAATACGATAAACTTACAATGGGTGTCAACAACTCCGCAATTGAATACATAACATCAAAAAGTGCAAAGAAGATCAACAGATATCGATACTTTCCCATTTGTGCTTTCGATTTTTTCAAAACCAAATATATGAAAATTGGGTTTATAATGAAGCTGAATAACCCGAAAACTTTGGGAATATGGTAGTGATACCAATTGACATAGATCATTTCCTAATCTTTCGAAGAAACTCAAATCCGTACACTATTTTATAGTTTTCAATACCTCCGAATTCTGAATCATGTGAGTCCCGCCCAGTTTTCAGGAACTCATAACAAGTATTACTCATTTCCCTGGCGAAGTACTACAATATTTGACTAGAGTATGATATAAAAATTGTACTGTCTTTTCCAAAAAATCAAGTTTCTGGGAACTAGTGACTAGTGAGAGTCACTGATCGTTCAGTTGTACGCGATTTCCTTAGTAAGCACGGTTCATCGTTCCTCAAGTTCAGATTTTTTGCGACGTCATGATCGTGTCTTCCTTCTTCATTTCCAATCTGAAGATCAATTCAAATTGTGTCGTGTTCACTGAAGAAGCTTCATTCTTTATTTTTCAACGGCATGGCCGCTTTTGACTTCACTTATCGCTTTCGGAAGATGCTATCTGGAAGGTGTGGATGTAAAAAATATGGAGGGAAAAATGGAGGAGGAAAACAAACAGACATACAGACAGACGAGAGTGCTTTTGAAGTTTTTATAGTCTATGTATTGTTTTTGTTGAATTAAATAGGTACTTGCTCAGAGACACTGCACATAGTCGCTCTAACTGTCAAGTTCAGATTTAGTGAAAGCATCACAAAATAAAGAAAACCTATTTCTTTGCAAGAATCTTACAACATTCTCCATTGTTCAAACTATAAGTTATCCCACTTCAATTTTAGATCGCATCCCGCTTTTCCTACAAAACTACGAAATTCCATTCGATTCCTTCCCCTTTGACCAATACCTTGCGGAACAAAATGAAGCTTTTTCTTTCTCTTCTTCTCTCTTTTTTTTCCAACGGCACGACTTCACTTTTTCCCGTTCCAGAGATTTTTATCTCGAAGGTGTAGAAAGGCAAAAAGAGAAGCATCCAAAATCGAATAGAGAATTTTTCAACAGCCTCCAGTGGTCAGATGGAAGACCTCGACATGCGAAAGGTGAACCGTCGAAAACTACTTATTATTGGCATTGTGATTTTTTTCATTTGGCTACTGTTTCTTCAAAGAACACGTCTGAAAGAAGACAGTGAGGATTCGTATATTGTAGAAGGACAGGGACAGAGGTGAGTTCTCAAAATAGAGATTTTTTCTATTCACAAGTGACTTTTATCATTTTAACTTTTACCAGTCCTTTTTCCGTTTCCATATCGCTAGAAATGATTGTTCGTCTCAATCCGCCAAACAACATATTTTTGATTTCAGCCGGATAGTTCCTCGAAAATGTCTTGTCCCAGAATGGAATCAGAAAACCACTAACTCCCTTCCTCATGCTGCACAATTTGAGCAATGGAGGACAAGAAGAATCGGGTCACATGTAAGATTCAAGCTTATTGATTTTAAAGCATTTGTTTTTATTCTCCAGCACAACATTCTGGATGCTGAATCTCGTCTCCTCTCTGCTTTTGTCTATCCTGATCAAATATCCATTGTCACCACAGCTTTTCATACTTATGGGTAATTATCACAAAGAAAAATCTTCTGCGAATCTTGTCAGTCTTCAGAAAACGAGCCACGTGTGTTTACTATGACTGCAATAGAAAAGAGATTCCATCAACAAGATTCCAGTCTCGAGTTATTCCACTGACAGTCGTCAGTTGTGCAAGAAGGTATGGAGCTGAATATGTCAGTTTGATATTTGATGAAGACGAAGAGCCTCAAGACCCCATTCCACTCATTTTTAGAGCGTATGAACGTAAGACAATTTTCATAAAGGCTCCGAATAACCACCCTAATTCCAGAGCCGGTTCATGAGCTATCTGTCTGTGTCGGACCACTCTATGGAGACGAAAGCAAATGGTTGGAAGTGGTAGAGTACGTGGAGCACTATCGATTGATGGTAAGTTATTTGAGTCTTTGTGTAGATTCTTCGAATAGTGTTTCAGGGAACGTCAATGTTCTATTTTACGTTGTTCAATATGAATGAGTATGATCGGAAAATAATCGATGATTATGAGAGATTGGGATTGGCAGAGTCAACAAAGTACATGATGGAATATGTGAAGTTGGGGTGGATGTTTCATTTAATTCAGACTCATGTGAGTTAATGAAAGCGTATCTTGTACAAGAATACTTCCATAGCAAGTTTCAAGAGTTTGTTGCTTTAGTTTTCTTTGAATTCACATCTTCAATACTAACTTTCTTTTAGGAATGTCATCATCGAAGTCGATTCCATTCGAAATGGGTGATCAACATGGACATTGATGAACGTCTCATCTACACTGGACCGAACAACTTTATTCATTTCTTGAGGTACTCCTTTTTCATTTTTCCCTCCTAGCAATCATCGCTCCTCTTTCCAGATCCATTCCCAACGACTTCTCAGAAATCAGTGTCAGCTCGAATCGAGTTCTGAAAACTGAACCGCTTCCAGAGAAATTCAAAAGTGAAGAACAACTTTTGGCAGATATGATGTTCTTGAAATATAATCAAACTACTGAAATTAGTTGGTACAATTTGAAAGGAATCATTAGACCCGAAATGGTTGCACTCCTTTTCTACCACTGGTCATGCAGACAGTTCGATGAGACTAAAGTGATGTCGGTGTCAAAACGATTCGCTTATGTTCGGTAAGATAGTTTTTAAGAATACCGTCCATCTGCTCAAGAATTCACAGTTTTTAAAACACTTTTATTCTAGACACTACCGCAGTGTTGATGAGAACAAACTGAACAGCAACTGGAGGACATTCTACAATGGAAGTTTAGTGGAGACTCGTTTAGAAGAGCCCTTCGAGAGAAGACTGACAGCTGCAGTGATGAAACGAGTGAAATATGTGTATGATCAAAGAATGATCAGATGCGAAGAAATCCCTCCATGGATCTTCAATCGATTCGAGAGACGTCTTCTCGATTGTAATTTTAGAAATGAATCTCAAGTCATTGATAACGACAGTACTGGTATCTCGGGTTTTTGAACCAATTTTTGTTTGTAGTTTTTTTTTAATTCAATGAATATTTTAGAACTTGTTTAGTCGAATACTGGAAATTCACACAAAAATTTTTGAAGAGGTATGAAACCTATGATTCCTAAGCTCCCATGCTTTCCAAGAACATCACTGATTTTCGAATAAACACATTCTTGAAGATCCAGAATAACATCACATGAAAACCCCGCTTTGTTAAAATTCAGAATCAAAAGATCAAATAGGTGACTGAATAATTCTCGTTCCAATGAAAATCACGGAGATCTGAAGATAAAGTACCTGAAAAATCTGTCAATTTGTTTTCTTTTGTTCAAACTAGTCATATATTTTCAGCTTCCGCATAAAAATATAGAGATCAGGTACACTTTTTCTCCGCATCCATTTTTTACAATGTTGAAAAAAAAACGAAAAGCTATCCTAAAAACTAGAACCATTAAGTGTACTTTCCCTGTCGATACATTGTGAATCAGAAAATTCGGAGATTTCAAAAAATGATTAGGTCACAAATAGTTCCTAGATGAAATTCCTTGTGATGAACAAAAATTTCAAAAAATATATTTACTTTTCACTGCAAGCTCGAAGAAACCAAATAAATACTCTGATATATGTACATAATTACATAATAAATAGAACCAAATAAATTATACAACTCTTGTTTCGAAGAAAAAAAATATGTTAGATATGCATTCCATGTGTAAAATATCGGGGGTGTCTGTTGATAGAATATATATAGAATCAGAGTTGGTGTGGCACAAAACTACACAAATACAGCAATCCACTAACAAATACACTCTTAATACCACGGTTTTGTGATTCTGAAAATCAATGAGATTAAAGGAACAGGTGTTTATGTTTGTCTAGACAATCGCACCGCTTCCGTGAGCTCTCTTTTGGAGGAGCTGCTGAATTTCCACGAGATTTTGAGGAGGAAGATGCTCCTTTGTGTGAGATGGCTGCATGTGTATAGATACGTTGCATGTCACGGAATTTGTCGTTTATTGGGACACTGTTGCGGATTTTGGAATCTGGAAATACTAGAATATGACTTCTACTCGGAGGAAAACTACTGACCAAACTTGTTCAACTTCATCGTCGCACTTGGTTTCATATCTGACTCTGTCTCTGCCAATCGTTCTCTTTCTTCCAAATAAATAATCTTGAGTTGCTCAGAAAGTGCATCTGAAATACTTTTCTTACCATTTTAAATCTGTTGGAAAACTTAGAGATGAGCTGCCTACCGTACAAAAAACGTTCCCACGCGTAGAAGGTTGTGAACTTGAAGTTGCGAACATCCAAATTATGCATTTTACAGAAATTGGAAATAAGAGAACGGACAAGAACCTTTTCTTGTACCTGAAATTAATTCGATGATCTTACAAATAAATCCTGTAAACCATAACACCCGCACAATCACATTTACAACATCAAAATTGAAAACACAACCGCGCTCTACCGAACAGGTTCACTCCACATTTTTCCATGATTGCTACATCACCAACTACTTTTGAACTCTGGTGTCACCTGTTCAGTTGGGTGGTAGTAGTTTCGTAAGAGCGCCTTCGCATTCTTTCGTGCATTCACTACCTTTCCATACTGAATTTGCATTCGTTTCAAATGGGTCAACTCCTGGAATATTGCTCGTTCATGAATATACCGACGGTTGGATGGGGTGGCGGAGGCTGAAAATTTGTTAGTTTTGAGTTGAAGCAATAATTGAAATTTACTCACTTGACTCTTTCTCTTTCTGTTTCTTCTCCTCATCATCACTTGGCCGTCCTTCTCCATCATCATAAATATCCACGTCACCACCATCGCTTCCGATTTCTGGCTCCCGTCGAACACGCATGACCACTGTACTTTTTGGCTTTGCATTTGATTTCTTAAGTCTTATGGTTATTCTATGGTGGCACAAGTCAATACCAACCTTCTTTCCATTCGTTCCTGTTTCTATTCTCACCTCCTTCTTCGGTTTCTTTTTGGAAGCAGTGGCTGGCGCGGGGGCTTTGATTTCTTGCACCGTAACTTTTCTCGCAACATCTTCATCATCACTTTTATCATCGTCATCTTCCGAATCGTGATGCTCGGAATCAGTGGAAGTACTAGATTCAGACAGATCTGATATTGGTGGAAGATTCTCGAATTCTTCATCAACATCCAGCATTTCAAAAGGCTCATCGTCGTCTTCTTCAACAAGCTTCCTAGTAGTTTCGATGGATTCTTTGAGAGCCTCCAACTCTTTTTTGGGGACAGATGGGATCTCCATAAGACTTGTAACTGACGTGGATTTGGAGTATTTCCGTTTGACAGTAGCAGAGTCGGCGGATTTGATGCTTCGTTGCTGGAATAATGAGGATGATTAGCCATAATAGCATTCTTCTAGTAATCAAAACGATCTGCACTTAAAAAAACTCACAGAAGTATTGACTCCAACATCTGCAATATCTCTCTTCCTCTCACTCTCTATAACTCCATCACTTGTCGACGGTCTCCTCTTACTCTTCTGTTCAGCAATAAACTCATTTCTCTTCCTTTTTGCTTCCATAATCATTGCTTCAAAATTCTGTTTCCAGTTATCAATATACTCTTTCGAGAACTCGCTGCTCTTTCTAGCCCTACAAAGTTTTGTTAAATACTCCACGACTGCTTCATGTCCCTGTCGCATTGCTAAGTCAAGAGGTGTGAAGATTTCGTTCTGAAAACACGGAATTGTGTTTCAACTTTTGCAATAAAGTCAACCTCTCTAGTACACAATGGATCCACGAAACACTTCTTTGTACATAGCAATATAACCATCTCAAGATTTCCAACAGAGGCAGCCAAATGAAGAGCAGTTCTCCCGTTATGATTTGGAATGTCTAGCACAGATTCGTCAACTGCTAACAACCATTCTACTACATCCTTACTTCCAACTAGGACTGCTTCATGAAATGGTAAATCTCCACGATAATTCTGAATGTCAAAGGAAGCATTGAACTGTTTCAGCAGTTTTAGCATCCTCATTTGTCCCTTAGCCGCGGCACTATGTGCAGCTGTTGCCAATCGTTGATCCTGGTGGTTTGGATTCGCATGGTTCTGAAGTAGTTTCAGAGCTGCTTCATAATGTCCAAATGATATTGCATAGAAGAGCGGAGAATGACCAGCTTTGTCAATCTCATCGACTATTGATCGATCAACATTCTGAACTGCAAATTCTATGACCTCGTGGTATCCATGACTCGCTGCACAGTGGAGAATGTTCAAGTTTTGTTTATCACGACAAGTAAGATCTCCTCCAGAATTGTAAAGAGCTTTTATGGCGTCCAAGTTTCCATTACTAGAACACCAATGAATAGGAGTACGATCATCTGTATCCTTTGGGTTTGGCAGTGCTCCGTGTTTCAGAAGAGTTACAATAATAGCTTGGGATACTTCGGGAGGAGTATCTTCGTTGCAAGTGGCGTAGTGTAGAGGAGTGCATTCTTGCTGGAACCACCAAATAGAAACAAAGACCTGAAGAAGGGCACTCACATCATTATCCTTCCCTTGAATATCCACTCCTTTTGCAATAGACCAGTTCAGTGATTCTAACTAAAATGCAAGCGTTTTGGATTGTTCTTTAACTTGTTTCTTATACTCACCTGCCCACTGACCACTGACCAATGCACTGCATTCCTTCCATTTTCATCAATTGCATGAACATCAGCTCCACTGTTTGCCAGAAACTCTGCGTTCTCTACTTTGCCTGACATGACTGCACACAACAGAGGAGTTAATCTGAAAGTGAAGAATAGAAACAAAGAAATACTAATATAGATTATACTTTGTTGCATCTCTAGCATCCACTAGATTCTTTTCTGCATTATATATAATCTTCAGGGTGTTCAAATCCGATTCAGAAGCTGCGAAATGAATTGCCACCTTGTCTTCCTCGTTTCGAAATTTCACTTCTTCCTGAAACCTTATGAATGAAAAATAATTTTGTTTTAGAGTTTGTACCTTGTTTTCTTGCAATATCTTCTGAACCATATCTGTGTCATTTCGATCCAATGCTTCTATCAATCTTATGTTTTGCTCCATGTTTGGCAAATAAATGGACCTGGAAAACATTGAAGAGGGTTTAGAGAAAGTTGAATTGCAGGTGTAATCGGATTAGTCTGATCTGATATAAACATTTATGAATAGCAAGAAAAATGAGTTAGGTATTTTTAGGATGGATTAGATTAGGGATAAAGAAATAAACAAGAAGAAACATGAAACAGCAGAGAACAGAATGTTGAGAGTGAAGTGACTACTAGAGTTTGTTCTTATTTTATTAAAGGGGGCCTGTCAAAAAGAAAATCGTTGGTGAGATTTTTATACCATCGGATAGAGCTCGGCGAAATACATCAAAAATCCTCTTGAAGACATGGTCGGAAATTCCATTTTTGACCTGTTTTAGCGCGTGAAAGAAAAATCCTTCGCTTTTTTCCAGTGCAAATTTCAAATATTTTTCACGCAATTTCAAACCTTCGCCCCAACTTTTAATCCTTCGCCCTAGTGCTTTTTTGGAGTACCCACCAGAAGAAGCTCCATAACTCGAAAACCATCCATCCAAAACAAAAATGATCAACTACAAAGTTGTTTAGCGTACAATTTGTGGCAACTTTTTAGTGCATGACTTTTTTCGAAAACCATTGGTCTTCGAGTTAGGAGCTTCCAAAGTGCAGAACACGTATCAGTGCAAATCATGAGTTATATTCATGAAAAGACAAAAGAAATCATTTTTTACGAAGTTAGTTGACGATTTATTCTCATGAGGAATATTCAGATATCTTTTCAAAAATAATATTATCAACTCACTTTGAGAGCCTCTAACTCAAAGACCAATGGTTTTCGAAAAAAGTCAAGTACTAAAGAGTTGTCACAAATTGTACGGTAAACAACTTTGTAGTTGATCATTTTTGTTTTGGATGGATGGTTTTCGAGTTATGGAGCTTCTTCTGGTGGGTACTCCAAAAAAGCACTAGAGCGAAGGATTAAAAGTTGGGGCGAAGGTTTGAAATTGCGTGAAAAATAATTGAATTTTGCACTGGAAAAAAGCGAAGGATTTTTCTTTCACGCACTAAAACAGGTCAAAAATGGAATTTCCGACCATGTCTTCAAGAGGATTTTTGATGTATTTCGCCGAGTTCTATCCGATGGCATAAAAATCTCACCAACGATTTTCTTTTTGACAGGCCCCCTTTAAGTGAAATGAAACTTGAAAAGGATTCCCCCACATTTGAACTCACACTTCATCACCTAAACAAGTGTAATCTCCCTATGAGCTCAGTAACCAGCTCATAAAAGGTTCATAAATCTCTCGCTCTCGATAGAAAGAAAGTGTTCTCTCCGTTCAGAAGTACCTACGTACATTTCAAAAAGCGAGGGAAGAAAGGTACTATTGTTTGGTGGTGTAAGTGGAATAAAAGGACGGGCGGCGCCCTTCTCGTTCTTCTATTTCTCTCTATTTATTTACGAGATTTCGTTGCCTAGGACAACCAATATAAAGGAGAGAATGGCAAAAAGAAAATGGGGTGTTGAAGGCAAAAACTAAAGTTTTTCGAAAGAAGGGAAGAAGGGGAATGAGGCTCATGAGAGACTCTTCTGCGTGCTTGTGTTATGGATTGCGTGTCAAATTATATATGTGATATACGCATATATTTTCTCTTATTTCTGAATGAAGTCTCCTGGAAAAAGAGGACATAGCAACAGCTACTAACACGGTGATGACGATCAGGATACGGGGAGGATAAGGATACGAAATAAATGAGCAGCCGGATATTCTTGGAGATTATATGAGTGGATCGAGGATAGGGATTTCAAAAATTATGACGGTCTTGTAGTATGACGAGAGATTGAACTATGAAACTACCGTACTCCTTTGAAGAAATTATTCAGAAGTTCATAATTTTCTTGCCAATATAACTCCTTCAACTCACAAAGGAATAAAAAAGAAAATGGAATGACTTCTGAACCTTTTATAGGTGCACATAATAGATTGGTTTTCCAGCAGAGGAGTTCAAATGGAAATTCAATGACAACGACACAAATGAAAAGTTGTTTGGAGCACAGATATGAAATACGATGTTCACATTATAATCTTCGACAAATTCAGTTTTGTCGACACTGGTTTGAAGATAATTCCTGCTTTCAGATTCTAATCAATAGTCAGTTGTTAATTTTGAGTTCCCGTAAATTCGAATCTATGTACCCCAGGTGATCAAACTATTCGTATTCAAATATTTTCCAGTATTAGGAAAATACAACAGGTTGAATAGTTTGATCACCTGGGGTACATAGATTCGAATTTACGGGAACTCAAAATTAACAACTGACTATTGATTAGAATCTGAAAGCAGGAATTATCTTCAACCAGTGTCGACAAAACTGAATTTGTCGAAGATGATAATGTGAACATCGTATTT
>GL379811.1:318634-370017 GCA_000143925.2 Caenorhabditis brenneri
GTATGCTATTTCGCTTTCTCTGACGGTCAGAGAAAAAGAAATAGCGCTTGGAACGAGGAGGGTCGCAATGGGGCGCAGTTCAACCTGTTGTATTTTCCTAATAATTGATATCCCTTCTTTTCCCACTATCTTTGCATCTTATTTCCTGCGTCAAAACATGAAACAACACATGTGTTTATCATCATGCAATTGATGAGAAAGTGACGAGAAAGTGTAAAATTAGTTGCTGTCCTCGTTTTTGTTTTTTTTTTCTCGGCATACTAAATATATCTCCAATGTATGGTTTTTGTGGAACGTTTCGGACTGTCTCGTGCTGAATTCTATATTATGGGATTCTCCAATAGATCTTTTGTGAATGGCACTTGTTCTGACTACTAGTTTGAACAATTCTGATTCTGAACGGGAATCTCAATTTATGGGAGCTTCAAGTGCCCCGCCTCTTATTCTGATTCTTCGGTTGAGTACGGTCAACGACGCGCAATTGCGGACCCGTT
Organism: Caenorhabditis brenneri; assembly: GCA_000143925.2. NCBI lineage: Eukaryota > Metazoa > Nematoda > Chromadorea > Rhabditida > Rhabditidae > Caenorhabditis > Caenorhabditis brenneri. The sequence goes on from GL379811.1 coordinate 319,129, forward strand.
CGTGACACGCGCCATGGCGCCAATTTCGAATAAGAAAACTTTCACGTTTTATTTTTTTCTGTTTGGATTTCTTCAATGAAAAACGCGGTTCCCTGAAGTTTCACGTAAAATTTATGAATTGAACCGGGTTTAGAAATTAGTTTCATGCAAAAAATCTCAACCTGTAGACTTGTTTTTTCTAGAAAACAGCGAAACTGAAATGTATTCCGCACCATTTCTCCTATTCAGTAATTTTTTGTTCTTCTCCCTTTCATCTTCTTTTTTCATCTCGAGAAGGTTGAATATATCTTCATTTGAAGCAACAAAAAAGTTGAAAAAAAAAAGAAAGAGAAATAGAGAAAAAACTTATTTCTTTTCACTTTCACTCGATTCTTGAATGAATGAAACATCATCATCGGTGGCATCAAGAGGACGAGACATGTTATTAATTTTTAAATTATGGCAGACTGCTGGTATTTTTTGTTTCTAATATTGCAGAACCAAAATCTGAAGTTTTGGCTATTTTTTCAAAAAATCTCGTCCAAGAAAATTTTGGTTTAGACCAGTCATGTCAAATAAATCTTCATCTGTCAAAAAGTGATTCATTTCTCTTTTCTTTCAATTTTTCTGTTAACTTTTCTTTTCCAAAAGTTTTCGTCTGTAAGTGTCTGAGAAAGTTTTTATAAGTTTTTACCTAGGAAAATCGTTTCTCACTTCTTTTTCTATCAGGTTTACTCGACTCCGCAGTAATAGAGTTTTTGTTTTGGGAAACCCCCGCCCTTCTTTCTTGTATCTTTAGAAATCTCAACAATTCATGCGGTCACTCACAAAAGACCAACAAACAATTTCGAAATTTTCAAAAAAACTTCTGTTTCGTAACTTTTTTCTGGTAACCTACCCACCTGGTTTGTGAGTCATAGTTTCTTAACCTAACGAACGTTGTAACCGAAACACATTCTATAATTCTCGAAATATTTTTCTGTAGTATGAACTCTGTAGTCTTTAGGTTCTTGTCAACTTCAACGTTTTCATCGAAAGGTCGTTCCTAATCCTCTCAACGCCTGGTGTAAGTCACCTTCCTAACCTTGAGGGAATTTTTAGAAAATAAGAGGCGTTTTTTCTCGAAAGTGCAAGAATGGAGAATATTCGCTGTTTGAAAATTCTAAATTTTCAAGATATTGTTTTTCTTGACTTCATTTCCATTCAATGTAATTGTGCATAATAATTGCTCCGTTTTCTTTTTTCAAATTCTCTCTCATATTCTCTTCACCTTTCTATCCAATTCTCCCACATTCGTCATTCAGTACACCAACCAACACACGTACGCACACATCTGCATATACCATTTTTTCGCTCTTCTGCTACCCTTTTCATTCTTTTTCATCGTTCAAACAATGTGGTTAACCTTTCTCCCCGCTCTCCACACCACTCTGACCTAACACATTACATCACACCAATTCGAAATTCGAATTTGAACGTTTCGAAAAGTGACAAGTGGGTAGGAGGGAAATCATTGACCACGGGAGATTTGATGGGAGGGGAATGCGACTTTTTCTGCGCAGTTCGCTTTTTTATTTGAAATCAGTCGAATTGCCGTGGTATTCGGCATTCTTTCAAGTGATTGGTCTGGTTAATCAAACCCAATTCAATCTTGAAATTAGGAATAGGGGGTTTCAATTAGTCTCTGAAATTGAGAGAGAAACTCGCTTCCGATAATTTTTCAAAGGTCTTCAACGACTCGAATCTCAAGTATCATAAGATCGCAATCAATGCTTTTTTGTTCAAAACCGCAGTTCTTTCTCGAGTTATTTCTCACGAAACATTCACAAAGTTTCACAGAATGACGTTGGTTTCCCTCTTCAAAAGGAATCCTTCAGAATTTTTTGTTTCCATCAAAAAAGTTCCTTCTGCCTTTTCTTCTTTTTCCAAATCCTGCTCAATGAGCTCATCACCTACTCAAAAAAGAAGAGAATAGACTCATGCTTCTTCTTCTATTCGCCAGTCAGCTGTCCGTCTTCTGTTTCACTTGTCATGTTCCACCCTTTCATCAGTGCATCTTGATAGATTTGAGGTAAATGACGAATCGGTTCCCGGATTTTCCAGCTAGAATCGCGAGAAGGTGAAAAGTGTCAGACAACCTTGAGAAGAGAAAGGGAACGCGCAATTTGATCAGTGGTTCTATAGTTTGTATTGTCGAGAACATAATGAGTTTGAAGGTCATTCTTGAATTTTTTTTCAAATATCAGATGTTTGTTTTCAATGGTTCTTTACTTTGTTTCTCACAACTCCCTTCTCAAAAAATCACATAAATGCTGTATTTTATCATTAGTCCATCATTCAACTCTTCTCTCCACAAAAAAACCGACAGCGGCTTCTAAGTAAATAATACCTTTTGTAAAAATCATTCATCCTACTAGCTTCTCCTACTTTTCTATTTTTTTTTTGATACGGATATTGTTCCATCATGTTACAATCGTAAAAAGAAACATTCGTGCTTGCTATACCACGAAGAAGCCTCACCAAAAAAGTCAGACTACAGTTTTTCATGGAACGCAAACATTATTTTGTTTTTCCTCCCTCCTTGCGTTCTGAATCACTCCTTTTCTGACGTTTTCTTCTTATTTTTCTATACAACTTGAAAACGGAACATGCTGAAAAAGAAGAAGAAGAAACTCGAAAACTTCAGTTGCGTGCACCTTTCTTCGTTCGGGTCTTGTCATCCCTTTTCAAAGTCGGCAAGATTTTCTTTCGAAAAATAATATCAGCTAATCCCTTCTCAAAAATTCAAAGTCGAGCTCGAATTGTTGGGAATTAGTAATTGAGTGGAGGAGGAGAGCAATTGTTCAGTGAGTGTGCATTCTATTTTTTGTTCGTTCATGTCTCTAACTTCGGAGAGTCTGACGAAAACTAACCACAATTTCATAAGCGGTGAATTCCCGACTCAGAGGTATTTTGTTCTGCGGTTTTGGAGTTTTTCATGAATTCAAGAACGAATTTATAGTTGATGTCAGCTCAAAATCTAACTGTTTCAATTTTCTGGAATCTAGTCAGCAGAAAATTGTAAATTCCAAATCTTTTTCTTCTTTTTTCATCTTTTTTCAAAACCTTTAGGTGGCTCTTAACCTCTCCAGGGAGCCAAACTTCGACCCAATTTTGCTCTCAATCTTGGCCCCATTTCTGGTGGGAGCCGTCCTTTCCGTCCATAGAAAGAGCGTTTCGGATTTCGAATTTGATGGTTCTAGAATTTCGCACGTTTTTCGCAGCAGTATTCGCCTCTCTGCTCAAAAGTTTTCAGAGTTTAGTATCGGCTGTCGGAAATCCTTCTTTTTCTTTGCTTGAAAAGAAAATGAGAATGCACTGGCGTGGCGACAAGAAGCTGTCGCCAAAAACGACAAATCTCTTTTTATTGACGGCTGCTTTTCTGTGATTTCTTCGTGCAACGCCACTGCAGCCTTTTGTGTTTGAGCTCAATGCTCTTTTCACTTCCAGAAAAAAGACTGAAACTGGATGAAAAGGCGTGAAAAAGTCCTGAAAACTGATATCTTTGTTTTTCTGCCGATAAAAAACGGGAAAAAGCACGGATTTGTACACACGTCTTGCTCCATGCTCCTACTACACACACATACACATACATAGACAACAACTCAAAAATGGCAAGGAGCCGGGCACCCCGCAAAATGATGTGTGGGCACTTTTTACATTGACACATAGTTTCCATTTCTCCAACTTCTCCCCCTCCTTATTTTTTGCTGCTTCGTCTTCTTCTGCTCGTTGAGCCTTCTCTCTGTTTTTTTTCTCCTTCCTTTTTTGAAAGGCGGAAATCATAAATAAAAGGGAAAAAGAAGAAGATTATGGATGTTTTTTTTTGAAGATGTGTTTTTTTTTCTTTCTGTTCCGTTTGTCTGAAGACTATAATCAGAGAAACAACAATCAGAAGTTCCGCATAGAAGAATCAAGTAAAGACTAGTACTCATACAAGAGAGCTGTTCATTTTTTGAGCATCTTGGCTTTTGGCTAAACGATGATCCGTGGTTCATAAATAATAAAGCATGTAATCCTTGACGTCTTCCATCATCTTGTTGATTTTCGTATCGATGTTTCCTATCCCAAATCCTGAGTTCACAAAACAAATTGCCATTTGATTTGGGAATATGGGATACTGCAGTATACTGTCAAATTTTCAAATCTCGATTTCCGTCGCAAACGTTTCATAATGTTTTCGACTTCGAGACATTGTTTTTCGCTAGCTCAGTCTCTTGGGACCGTTTGTAGTGTTCGCTGGGTGGCTAATTATCTCGAAAGCAGTAGTTTGTTTCTCTGATTTCAGTCAAGACACAACATCTATTTTTTCAAACCATAGTCTGATTTCGGCTCCCCCGCAATTCATTGAGTTTTCATAACTCCTTTTTCATCCGAATTGCTCTGTGTCCTGTTTTTGCTTTGGGTTACCCCCTGTTTCCTCATCGGGAATGCATGACTCGTCGCTCTTGAATCGCCCTCGAATCTAGACAGATTCTAAGATTCTCGCCAAAAACTACAATTACCGTAGTCAGAAATATACCTATTATCCTAATCTAAATATTTTCTTTTTGAATTGAGAGAAAACATTGAGTCACGGAGAGGGTTGAAGAAGATGTTATCTATTGTAAATCGAACCCGCCAAGTGACAGAAAACGACAACCAAGAATGAGAAAATAGAAAGCGTTTTGTTGTGATTTCTGATGTTGAAGGAAATTGAGCTCTGGGGCTCCCAAAATTGTCTCCCCTAAATTTCAATCTAATTGCTTCGTTTAAAAAAAACGGACGTTTCTCGAATTCTGTCTCCGTTTGTCACCCATTAAACATCAATTGGATTAGCAAATTGTCAGCAAACAGAACATTTTTGATTGGAAGGAGAATTGTATTTTTGAAGGTTCGAAAAGGCGAAAATCCAATCAAAAACACAGTATCCTCTGTACCAAAACATTTTTCCTTTCCTCCAACGAGAAGCTGATTTTGTACATATCGATGCTTTCTTGCTATACGAAGATTGAAATTTCGTGTCTCGACCGGTTCTTCCGTGCACATTTTGATCCGTTCGAATTGCTCATTAAATTTCGAATTTTTATAGCTGCTTCATCTTCAAGTTTATTGTCTACCTAACCCGAACTAATAAAACCTGAGATGTTCCATGGGGTGCCCTTCTCCTATACTTCACACGCACAATTGCTCTTTGACACAGCATCGGCATTCTTTTCTTCCAATTTTTTCTTATTCTGGGTCTCTTTGTCGGTTTTTTCTTCTTCAAATGTTTGGACGACCGCTGCTTTTTGTGTTGGTCTTTTATTCTGTCTTAGTTTGTCGAACGGGCATAGAGATTTTTTAGAAGGGGAAAAGTTTTTTTTTTAGGTTTTCAAATCTGAAAAACTAGTCAGAAATTTGATGTGTGCTCAGAAAATCTTTAGTCTAGATAGCTTGAAGCCAAAAAGTTTCGATAATTGAGTTCAACACTTTCATTGAAAAATAGAAATTCCGAAAAGTTACCCCATCTCTGTTACCTATCAAGTGGATGTGTGTTTATAAATTCTATTTTTTTTAACTACAAAAGGGAATCCGCACAGGACATCATCTGAAAATTTTGAATTCTTCCACTTTTCTGCAGAGATTGGAGTTCAAACTCGTTCAACTCCTTTACTCTTCTCGCCGTGTCTGTCCTTCTTCTCTATACAGTTTGCCATGTACATTCTTTTTCTTATTTGCTTTTTTATGTATGTTTATATGCTTTTTCCATTTTTTCACCTCTTTCTCCGTCTCTTCGCTTCCATTTTCAGTATCTGAAAAACTGTTATCAGTGCCGTTTTTTGATGATGAGTGAGGGAAAAAGAAGTGAGAAAAACAGTCAACACTTTTATAGCGCTTTGGTCACTTGAAACGTGCGAAATAATTAGTTTATTGAGTTGGAATGAGTCAATTATGACCCAAAAATGTTATGCGTTGGTTTCAGAGTATTTGATTTTTTTTCAGATTTTCCTGTCAGGTTCAAAATCTATTTTTTTTTCATTATGTCTTAACTTTCAATCTCAATTTTCTTTCACACTTCAATTTCAATTGTTCCTTCCCTCGTTTCAATAATCTTTTTTTCCAGAATCGAAACCCGAACCGATTTGTCTAGAAGCAGTTCGAACACAGACACATGATGCAGAAACGTGGCATAACGGTACTAGCCGTCGCAGTACTATTTGCACTGTGTAAGCCTCACTCCTCAATAACCTTTAGTGTTTTTTATACTACGGACATATGACAAAAGTAAAAAAGAGGAGAAGAATAGAGATATGAACGTTTGTATTTGAACATAAACTTAGTCACACGAGATGAATTGTATAGTTTATTAGTTTTTTTTAGTTGTTAGAAGTTTTTGGTGTTTTTGTAGGGGCGTAATGGCAAGTTTCATATGAACACAAACTGAAAGAATACGCACAAATAGTGAGAACAAGCTCATTTGACAAAATACAAAATTGCCTCAAAAATTTATCAGAGTAGGAGAATCAGGAAAACACAAATCACTAATTTCTCATCTATGAACATTCCAGATGTACAAAATGAAGCGGTCAGCAGCTCTCGATACATTGCGATGGGAAATTTGCAGACAGTGATTCACGGAGAGACACTCTTCTCGACAGATATCGATGAGGACAGACCGACAACCGGATTCTTATGGTTCGTTAGTAAAGCCCAACCTCATATTTTTATTCTGAAAAATTCATTCAATCCACAGTACAAGTTTCTCAAAGTATTCCAGGTGCCAAGTTCGCGAGGGAACCATACACTACAGACCGACATGGGCTCGATTCGTCCGGATTCGTGATCAGAAGCAGTTTGTCGCTGATATCGGAAACGATAACAAAGCCTACTTGCATTTTGGAAAGTCAAAAGCTGAAGCGTCTGGAAAGTATCGTTGTGAAGTGAAAGTACCGGATAACTCGATTATCACTGGAAACATGTTCGCTTATTGTTAGTTTTGAAATCATAGTTTCCGATTTGAAATTGATTTATTATTCTTTTTCAGCACACCCAATTGTGAAGAACAACGACTCTTGGTCACTCAAAAAAGACGACACTGAACCATCAACTGTTGTGGTAAGAAATAATTTATTTAGGTAATCGAGTTAGTCTTCTTGTTTCCAGGGACCAACCGTCTACACTGCTCTCGACACTACCGCCCGTATTCCATGCCCAATCATTGGATACCCAGAACCGAACATCCTCTGGTACAAGGACAACATTCCACTGGAAATCGAAGGACGTGTCACTTTCGATAAGGTCAACGGAGTTTTGAGTATTGGAGAGATTACCGAACAGGATGCCGGTAACTATCGTTGTGAGGCCACAAACCAGTTCCCAGTACAAATCGATGGACCAGAACAAGAATTCATTGTGAAGTTGAAACAAGAGTTGAAAGTTGGAGGTAACTTTGTAATTTACATTTGAAAATAAAACACGTTTTGTTTCAGACAACTACGGATGGATGCTCCCATTGGCTATCATCCTCATTATTCTCATCCTTCTCTTCATCATCATTTTCACATGCCAACGATGTGCCAAGTACAAGGCCGATCAGTACAACGTGGCAGAACGAGAACGTGCTCTACACAACGATCAAGTTCCACTGAAGAACAGCGTCTAATTCTTTGGAAGCGTCTATTGTAATTTCAACTTCTCTTAATATTTCATCTCTAGTATCTTGTAATTTTTCTACGTTTCTATATTTAGCTATGTTTCGTTACGATTTGTTTTTCCTTCTCGCGATGAAGAAACAGTTCGGAGCGAAGCGTCGTATAGAGATGTAGTTTTATGCTCAACCCCCGCTCCTTCCCCCTGACATACTACTCTTCATTACCACTGCCACTTATATAATTTTTTTTCTTTTTTTTGTGCTAACCCTATTGATTCCAAGACGATTCACTTCTCTTCCTATATATGACTGTGTCCTAGGCAATCCAGGTAGCCTCTGTATCGATTTATATGCACTTCTTTTTCCTTAGACCCGACAGCTCCCTTTCACCTGATGCCGGTATCCATTCCCCTCCCCCAATTTCCCTGACCACACCCGCTTTTCTTTGCTTTTCCGGTAATAATTTGTAAGGTTTGACCTTTTCCCTCTTCTCAATGAATTCCATTGGAATTCTCTTTTTGGTTATTTGTTCTAAGGTTTTGAATTTAATGAACTACATCTGCTCAAACACGATTAATTAAAGGAGTACACTTTTTGAGACAAAATTCAAAAATTGAACAAAAAAGAGAAAACAGCACGCAAAAAACGGGAAGCAGTAAATAAAACAAGCGGACCATAGAAAAAAACGGGGATATTTCAAAAAAGTTTAAAGTATTTGCAAGAAGCTATGAGAACGTTTGAAAGGAGAGACGGGAACAACAAAATGGTTCGAAAAACAATTCAGCAGAATTATGAAGAAAATTGCAATATTTGAATAGGAATACAAAAAGCGGAATCTTCAGAAAAGAATGATTTATTGTCCTGGAAGACCTGGCATCGTTCCACCGGAAGGTGTGCGTACATTTTTAACGGTTTGATCAATGGAAAGGACTAGGCAGGCAGCTTCGGTAGCGGCGGTGATGGCGTTCTGAAAATGTGAAATAAATAGGAGTTCACAATGGTTACTCAAAACTCACTCTCTTCACAAGACTTGGTTCCCAAACACAGGCAGCAAGGTTATCTCCAACAGCTTCACGGTGGATGTCTATTCCAGCCCATTTCTCTCCTTGAGCGTGACGATGTCTCAATTTGTTTAACACGTCAAGAGCATCAAGTCCAGCGTTTTGGCAAAGTTGACGTGGGATCATCTCGAAAGCTTGTGCATACGCCATCCAGAATGCTTGATCTTTGCCTTCAATTTGTTTGGCATGATCACGAATCAAACGACTCAACTCCATCTCGATGGCTCCACCTCCGGCGACAATTGAGTCGTTCTTCTTGGCACGACGAACAATCATAATAGCATCATGGAGGGATCTCTCAGTTTCAGCAATGAATTGTTCAGCTCCTCCACGGAGAAGAAGTGTGCAAGCTTGGGCCTTGGAGCATTCCTCGAAGAAGTTGTAACGTTCGCTTCCGACTTGTTGCTCGTAGAACTTGCCGCATTTTCCGAGAAGAGCGTCTTCGATTTGAGATACTGTTGTGAGGACACTTCCACCGCAGGCAGCCATCAAACGGTCAAGATCGTCTTGTGGGATTCTTCCTGCGCAGAACATGTCACGATCAGCGAACCATTGAGTAGCAACATCACCAATTGGAAGCTTTGAGAGAACTACATTGGCACCGGAATCGTGGATCTTCTGGAGTTTATCGTAGAGAATGTTCCATTCAGCATCAACGACAGCTTGGAAGTCAGACACATTTGTCAAACGCATCTCGGCATTTTCTTTCTCTGCCTTGAGTTCCAATTCAACATTGAGAAGTGCAACTTTGACTCCAGAGTACTTCTTTGGCTGCATCTCGAAACCAGCGTAACTGAAGGCTTTTTGGAAGGCAACTCCTTTAATAAGACGAGATTCCTGCAAAATATACGTATTTGAAAATGCAAGTTTTCATCACTGAACTCACATTTAAGTTTCCTCCGTTAACTTTCTTGATTCCGATCATGTTCAATGGAAGATGTGCGTCCAATGTGTTTACAGCATCAACAATCATATTGGCAAAGAACATACGTTCCTGGCTCACGAGCTTACTGCTCAAAGTAGTGGCTGCACACTTGACAAGCATATCACGGAGTTCTGTCTCTCCGTTGATTTTGATCTCCAAGTTGGCTAATTCCTTCAAAGTCATATCACAAGCTTTTCCGATGGCGCGGATCAAAAGTTGTGGGTGAACACCATCCTCAATGAATGGCTTCATCTGTTTGAGGATTTCCGCTGCCAATATGACAACAGATGTGGTTCCATCTCCAACTTCGGCATCTTGCGAACGAGCAATGTCAACCATAGTAGATGCGGCTGGGAAAACGATATCCAAAAGCCTGAGGATTGTGGCTCCGTCATTGGAAATTGTGGTGGCACCTTTGCTGTCGACGATCAGTTTGTCAAGACCGCGTGGACCCAAGGTGGTACGGACACTGTCGGCAACAACCTGAAACACAGACAATCATCATATGCAAATAGAATTTTTGCTTCTAAAGTAAAAGTAAACGTGAATTCTCTGCCGGTTTTCGAGAAAATGTAGCTTCGCTGAACGCATAGTAGCTCTCACGAGTTTGTCGTTCAAGTATATTTCCGAAGAGACGCTAACTTTATCACATATTTGAGTATTTAAAATGAAAAGTAGGACTAACCATACAAGCGTTGATGTTGGAGATGATCTGTCCTTTTCCCTGCTTGTTCTCAGTTCCGTCCTTGAGCAGAATGATTGGTGGGCGCATCATCTTGCTCTATAAACAACAATTTGATTTTTGTGAATGTTTTGAAAGAACATGGAAATTTTAGGAAGGGTCAAAAAAATCGAGAAAATAACAAAACTAGACGAGTTTGGTGTCAAAGGAACCAGAACTTCTAGAGCAAGCTACCTCTGGACTAAAAAATGTGAAAATCCCGAAATCCTGATGAAAATCGGGAAACTCTCCGAAAGAATTTATTCTTCTCGAAAGAACCTCGAAGGCGGCGCGTGCGCCGCGTCGCGGCTCCCTTCAAATTTCTAGGCCATATCCAACGGCCACGGCCTCAAAGTTCCCGGGAGCAAGCTCGCTCTGACGAAATAGAGCAATTCAGACAGCTCTGAAGCCCTTAATCGTCGTACACGCTGTGAATGGGAAGGAAAGAAGGGAGGAAGAGGAAAATGTCAATACTTGGAAGCATGGGAAATGTGGAAATGCAAATGTAACGCGTGTTGTCTTGGCGAACATTGAGAGGTTCTAGAGAAAAAAGTGTCCGGGTGTTGAGCTCACAGGAGAGACTCCGGGGGTGTCCAAGAGCAGAAGCAAGTTCTTCTTTTTGAATAGGACCCTTTCCTTATTCTTCTTTGTTCATTGTTACTCAGATTCTCTACTAGGCTTATATTTTCAAGCCCTTCTTTCCCATGCCAGATTTTGAGTTCAAAACTGGACTTTTGAAGCACAAAGATGCGGTCCACAAGTTCCTTATGGAACACTTCAGAGTAACAGAACCGATTACAACTTCGTTGAATTGTTCTGAAGAAGATGTTGCAGAATTTTTCGTCGATTTGACGATGGGCGGATTGGAAGATGAAAAAAGCTCAGTTGTGGTTTTCGATGGAGACGTATGTCTAAACGATATGAATATTTGAAAAAAAAACGTTGACTATATTTTAGGAAGTGGTTGCCGTTTGTTTGAATTCAATCAAAGAATGTTCCACTTCAACCGAATTTATTCCATTTGATCCACATCGAGATTACTGTACTGAAATCTCGAATGGGTCATATTCCAAAGAGAACGCTAATAAGCTAGCCGTTTTCGTTGACGTAATGGAACAGGATCTAACAATTTTAACCGGAAACTCCAGAAAAATTTTCAAAATCGATGTCTTATGCGTTTCCAAAGCTTGCCAAGGGTGAGTTTCTGATCATAATGTTCCATATTTATAGAAGAAACCGAGGTGGTTATAATGCAACTGAACAGAAACTACTAGAAGATGGTGTATTGAATCCAGCTAGGGTGGGATAGAAACAGACCAGTAAAGATTTCTTTAAAAAATACAAGAAAGAAAAAAGGCCAGCCGAAAGTGAGAGGGAGCCATGATAACGACTGTTAGTGTTTCCGCGTGCTTATTGTTAACGAGATCAAATAATAACTTTAGTGGGTAAAGTAGAGAAGAAATGTCGGTCTATAAGAAGTAATGTTGTTGTGATGTCCATAGATGAAGAGACTCCAGAATATTTTCAATATTCCAGGAAAGGAGTTGGCCGGAAACTAGTTGAGTTGAGTTTAGAAAATGCTGCCAAAGAAAACTGTGACTATGTGGCAACTGTGGCAACGGCAGTGGCATCTCAGAACATATTCTCAAAGGTATCAGAAAACTTGAAAATTTAATGGCGTTCAACATTTTTCCACAGGCTGGCCTGGCCACTCTCCGGGAGATGCCGTTTTCATGCTTCCGAAGCAACGGTGAAGCTGTTTTCCAAAACCTTCGTGATGGGGGAATTAGTGGAAAACTGATGGGAATGATCATACTGGAGAAAACGTACGACAAGAAAGAAGAGGAAGAGGATGATCTTCGATAGTTTTTAAATGTAGAATTTGCCAGATATCCCTATTAGTATCATAATATTGGACCAAATTTTAGGATCTCTATGCAGATAATCAAATAATATTTTCACGGAAATAACATTGAAAAGCAATAATAAATTTTTGAAATAACTCATTCGAACATTGAAGCAACATGTTGTATGAACGAAGTAAAAACTTGAGAACAAAAATACAAACGGACGGCTTTATTCTTTTTCAACATTCACTGTAATTTTTTGTTTTTCTGTTGGTGATCATAAAAGTTATCATATAATAGGAAATAGGTCTTAGAGACAATTGAAGTTTTTAAGTTCTAGTTAATGTTATACATGATTGGAGTGGTTCATAGATTAGCGGTGGATAAAGATGTGATGGTTTTTGATGAGTAGAGTTAAATTGTTGGGATTGGTTGGAGGCTTTTTACCAAATTGTCGACTCGCTCGAATTTCTTAGTTGTCTTTTCCAATTCGATATCCTGTTCATCGTGACTTTTCTGAAGCATTTCATCAATACGCACTTTTCTTTCTTCGAGAATTTCAAGCTCCTGAATCGTACTATTCTGAAAAAATTTGAATGACAAGAGGAGAAGTAGGATAACTTTTCTAACCAATTTCTTATTATCCTCTTCCGCAATAAGAGCATCCTTGTTAGCCTTTCTTCGTTTTCCGGCTTCTTGAGTATTTGACAGGAAATTCCCGTGAAGTCGTTTGACGACTTGATCAGGTTCCTCTTCTTTTTTGAAAGTCAGGTCTAACGGAGCAAGTTGAATAGGAACGATCGAAGAAATATGGCGATCAGTGGCGATTTCGGTTGCATTCTTGAGCAACAATTGACGGGATTTCCGAACAGCTTCGAATTCATCGATCTCTTGTTTCAACTCTTTTTCATACACGTCCATCTGAATGTTACATCTTTTAATGAAAAGTTTTCGAAAGTATAAACCAACCTCTTTTTTATCTGTAATCAAAGCCTTCATATGTGAACTCATTTCTTCTGGTACGCTGGCCATCAGAAGCTCCAACTGAGTAGTCTCGTTTGCTTTTCGGTTTTCGTTTTCAGTGTCTTTGCTTGTGAAAAATAGACGTTTCCCTGGAGTTGGCATCGACTTTCGAGCTGACTTTCTACGGGGAGTTGTTGCTGTAGAACATGGAGTGTTGCCACGTTGCGGGGTGGTGCCTCTCTGTGGAGACGGCAAAACAGATGTATCCACTTCCATTGGTTCAACATCGTCTTTTACCTCTTCTGGATCCTGCCGGGTGACTTGAACGGGTCGGGTTCTTGATGAGACTCTCTCTGGTGTTTTCGGCTCAGTATGAACAGGCTCCGGTGTTTTCATACGATCCGCCGACGAATCCGGGAAGGTAAGAGCAGGAAGTGGTGCTTCACGAGCTACTTTTTTCTTGGGAACTGTTGCAGAATCTTTGGGTGACGCGAATAGCGATGCTCTCGCCATGAATGTTTTTTCCTTGTTTTGCGACATTCTGAAAAACTGAGTTTATTAATTTTGTGAAGATTTTTGGAATTTGTTAAGAAAAAAAGTATAAGAAACACAAAAAATACAATACTTTAACGAATATTCAAACCTATTTAAAATGTTTGCTGTCGCATGTGACCGAAATAACCACTGAACGTTTTTACAAGATTGAAATTACTCAAAAACGAACTTGTTTATCCAGTTCAAGAATAACGCAGAAAAAAGGCAAACTTCGACGAGAATAATAATTATTTTTTTTATAGAATAATTTGTGTTCAAAATTCGCGCAATTTCGCGCGCGCCAGTTGTACGCAAGGACATGCGTTGGTGCGTTTCTCGAGACGTGCGCGTTTCTCGTGAAAAAATTATTTTATTTTTCATGAATTTTCAGTAATTTTAAATATTTTCGTGATGTTTTTGTAGTAGATTTCTATGTTAAGGCTATCAATTCGCGATACATGCTTTACATCAAAAATTGCTTTTCTTTTTTCGTTATCGTTTTTTTGCACAGTTTCGTAAAAGTCCCTATTTCTCATTCGCATAAAAATTCACGTTCTTTATCTTCAGGAAGGAATGGCTAGAGAGAGGAAAGCCAGGAAATCAAATGTCACCGCCGTAGTAGCAGAGAAAAATGCCTCATCCGAAAAAGTAGTAGAAGAAGAGATGCCACAAGTAAACGGGAAAAAGCATGTGAACGTTGTGGTCCGTAACGGTAAGCGTCTGAGCGAATCCGAAAAACCACTAGGAGACCGTGAAAAAGAGACATCAACGTGAGGAACCGTCATTCTTTATCAAAGTAAATAGTTTTAATAATTTAGCCCAACTGCGGAGTCGAAGAAGGTGAAATCTAGTGGTTCTTCCGGTGGATCACAATGTGTGCTTCTCACTCAAGGAATCATGGCTAATGACAGTGCTAAAATTGATGCTGTTATTAGAGTGATGAATTCAGAAGTTATTCATGTGAGTATTCAAGCTAAAAATTATGAAATTCACTATTCAATTTCAGGCGACTCTTCGTGATCTTCAACCCATGCAAGTCTTGCCACTGCTCAAAATTATTGAATCTCGTCTAAAGACAAGGAATGCTGCAGAGTAGGTTCTCATCATGTCGAGTTTTTTTCCAATCTGAATTTTAGTATTCGTCCGACAATCCGATGGGCTCAAATCGCCTTCTCAATCCATATGCCATATCTGAGTTCTCTTCCAAATTTGGAAAAAGAAATCGGAGGACTCATTGGCTGGTTGCGCTCAAGAGTTGGTCATCACAAGGAGTTATTGGCGCTGCACGGAAAGATATCGACAATTGCCGATCTTATCAAGAGACGTACAAATAATGTTGTCATTGTGCAACAACCACTGGTTGTATTTAATAACGGTGAGAAGATTTTATTGGAGTCTAATTCCAGAATTTATTTTAGATCTTGATTCGGATTCGGAAGACTTCGATACCATCGCATCCGACGATGATGGAGAGAGCAGCGAGGATGACTGGTGGGAAGATAATGAATTGAAGGAGGATGGAGAGAATCAAGAGGATGAAGACGACGATGATAATGGATCAGACGATAGTGAAATGGAGGCAGATAGTGCTGATAGTAGTGCTTCTGGATCTGATGTAAGCTTTGAAAAATGGAAATTCGATAGTGCGGTTTTGAAAAATTATTAAACATATGTCAATAGAAATGAAAAATCATAGTTTCGCTCAAAGCAGAGAGAATTATCGAAATTGATGTTTGGTTTACATCGTCAGGATATTTTTTCACAATAGAGTTCAATCGTAGGACAGATTTATGCTTTTTCAATTGAAAGACATTTTTCTGATTCCACATAATCATCGGGAAGTTTTTCATTTTGATTATGAAACCTATATATCCCTTTTGTCATATGCAACTTCTCTCATGAATCTAATCAACGCTTGTGATCTCAAATCCATATTAAGTTTTCTAGGTGTAATTTCAGTTTTCTGTGTGTTTGACTAGGATGGGTTGATTGGCCTGCGTCTACGGCATACGCAATATCTACATCTAGTTGTTTAATGAGAACCTGATTTTGTTGTGAACAGATATTATTATAATGATCTAGTCCTGAAACGAATTTGATCCGGAAGTTCCAAGCTTTGAAATTACAGTTTAAACATATTTAGAACTCGATTCCTGTTTATCAGAAAATTCTTCATCTTTCTCTTTTCTCTGAAATCAAGGGATTATAAACAACATTCCGAAATTTGCTTCAAAAAAAGTTATCAATTGAGACACTCAACTATTTTTTGCAGAACGACGATAACGATAACGACGAGGAAGATATGGAGGTCGGATAAAGACCCCGCCTACTATTATCCAACGCATTCTCGTTAATTTCCCATTGATTTCCTTCTCTTTCTACCGTTTGGACTCCATATCCTAATTCATTTTTCCAGCACTGTTTTCCATCCATCCACCTCTCAAAAATTGCAGTTCTCTAGTTTCTTTTACTTTGTTACAATTCTGAGAAAAACTGCAAATTTTTAATTGTTGTTGTTGTTTTGTTACCTTTTTCTATTTTAATCTTTTTTTGTCCTTTCAGATTCTTTTTATTTTTTGACCCTGTTATCACTTTATTTTTTTGAGTTTTTTTCAGGTAAATTCGAGTATTTTTTTGAATCCAATTCGTATTCTTCCTACACTTCACTTTCACATTGGCTTAACATAGGCTTAAAGTGGGGATTACTGTAGTTAAAATGACCCCATTTCGTGCCTTCTCCCACCAATTTTGCACGCTCAAAAATTTTTATGCCGTGCAACTTCTTAAAATTCATCTTGAAGAGCATCATAAAAAAGTGTCGAAAATTTGGGACGACTACTTCATTTTTATCTGCGCTTCTCACTTCTCCTATACTATTTTCAGAGTCCTCTTTTCAAGTAATTGAATTGGGGCTCTTCGAAAGTTTTGCCTCTTTTCCGGGGGAAGGACCTTTTCCTATTCAAAAAACTCTTCATACATACAAAATTTTGGAGACTGGCTCTTTTCGAGCAACAAAAAAGAATTTTGGATCCTTTTTAGGAATTTCCAAAAAAAAAAAGAAATTGTGCTCATTTTTGGTGTTTTTGAAAAATGTTCTGTTTTTGTGGTGGAAAGGACCGACGAAAAATTGTTTACGAAAACTTTTTAGTTTCGGTTTTCCACTAGAAAAATGGATCTTCTATCTTTCTTTTTTTTGAGCAAAAAATATTTTTGGAGCAATTTTTTGGGTAAGTCTGGGCCGGCAACGTATGGACGAATTTCCTTTTTTTTTTGAATTTCGAGAATTTTCGATTTTGGATATGTACGAAGGATGACCAAGAAAGAGAGTACAGAGACGAGACAGTCTGCTAGCCTGCGCTCTCCATGCGTACCGTCTTTCAAATTGACAGTGTCAAGTCAGAGCAGTATATGTTGGTTGGCCTCAAACCTATCAAAAATTAGTTAACTAGAGAAATATTGAGCAAAGAAATTCAAACATTTTACTAGTTGAACATTCTTTGATAGCTTCGAAGACAACTTAGATATGCTGCTCTGAAAAAACAGTATGCCTAAATTACATTAATCAATGAAAGAGAACGCAGAGAAGCAAGACTGTCTAGCTGTCTGCACTCTCTCAACTCCCCCCCCCCCCCCCAAAATCATTCTAATTCTAAACTGAAACCGAATGAGCTTCTTGATGGCCTACAACTGCTCGTTTCCTGAGAATATTTGTAGATTTTTGTTTGAAAAATATGCCAGCTTTCCCATTCGGAAAGAAAATTCCGACAGTCCTCCAGTAACATGTAACTCGAAAACTTGTGCTCCTATCTATTTTCCCATTTTCTCTATTCTTGATTTTTTCTTGTCTGTTTTCCTCAGCATTCAAAATTTCAACAAAAATAACAATTCAATTATCAAAATCATAATCTTATCAGAACCAAAATTCCATTTCTTCAAATCTTTACAAAACCTTTCTCCCCATTTCAAAAAGTATTTCCTTTTCTCATCAAAATTTCATCAAAATTTCATCGAAAACCCTCTAATTTCAGTCGTGACTTTTTCAAAATTTCACCAAAAATTTCTGTTTCTCTCGAAAAATTACAAACAATATTTGGTCAACCCCTATCTATCTAATTCCGAAATAAATTTTTCGCGGAAAAGACAGTTTTTTTATTGTTAAAAGAAGAGGAAAAGAGAAAAGAGACACTAAACATTGGCTTATCAGCTGCAGCAGTTAGTGTTTCGTCCGGAGAAAAGAGATTGGACATTTTGAAGAAAAGGAAGGGGCAACCTAATTTCTTTTCAATTCTCTCCTTTTTTGGCCCACTTTTTATCTTTTGTTTGGATACGGTTTTCAAGAAACTGACAATCTAGGCAACTAGGGCTTCATTCCAAAATATTCAAGTTATTTCATGTTTGAACTGAACTAGAAGGATTCCTAGTTCAGATGGTTTTACAGAATTTCAAAAAGTCAGATTACTGTATTTTTAATAGAAACTATAAGTAGGGGTTAGGTTAGGATCTGATTAAAAAAAGTGACTCCAGAAGATTGTGGATTACTGTAGCCTAATCGGTCGTCGCCCTTCAACTTTTGGTCGGAAGTTAGGGGTCTCAATTGACGCTATACTTTCAAGATGGTGGCAAGAAAACTATTGATTACTCAGGATTACTGTACTTGCGGCAATGATATTCAAGTCGCAATATGATAGTACAGATTACTGTAACTTGTTGAATAACTCAGATTCGAAACATTGAAACGAGCAACTATGAAACCAAAAATCAACCACACATAGTTTTGGATTGTTTTACGATTTTTGCACGATTTTCGAAAACAGTCAGGTTGGGAGAGCAGGAAAAGGAAGTAACAAAACAAGAAACTAACTATTTCAATTGAAATTCATTGGTGTGCTCATCGAAGAGAGCGCAGAGAAGCTCGACTGTCTGCTTACCTGTAATCTCTCAAGTGAGATTATAGACAACTATACACTCTAGCTTCCCTCCAACTCTCCACATCCCATATGAATTCAACATTCCACTGGTCATTCCAACATTTTCAAATATCCTCATCGCCTCCTTTATCCAATCGTATCCCTCTCTCTACTAGTATCCTGTATCCTCCTACTTCTCCTAGCAGTCATCCATCACATTAGGTACAATTAAATTCGGAAATATATTTGTGTGTCGGTGGATGACCGTCCATTTTCTTTTTTACTTTCACTTCTCATCCTATTTTTTTCCAGGTCAATTTGTATATACAGAAATCATACTGTTTTTTATTCAGGACTTATCCTTGAACCTCCAAAATTAGTATTATTCTCAACAGTCTTCGGGAAGTTTCATCATTTTTCAACAGTCTATCAAAATTTTTGTGTTTTCGAGAAACTCTTATCTGTTGATTCCAAAATTCAGTTTTCAATTTCCAAATTTGGTTTCTTCGTTTTCTAGTTTTCCTCTCTGCACATTTGACTACAATTCCA
Organism: Caenorhabditis brenneri; assembly: GCA_000143925.2. Classification (NCBI taxonomy): domain Eukaryota; kingdom Metazoa; phylum Nematoda; class Chromadorea; order Rhabditida; family Rhabditidae; genus Caenorhabditis; species Caenorhabditis brenneri. The sequence goes on from GL379811.1 coordinate 338,266, forward strand.
GCTACTATTTGTTTTCTCAACAAAAAAAAACAATTTTGTACACAAAATTTGAGCTTATTATGGAGTTTTTGAAAAACGAAGACAGCTAGTAGCCAGTGTAATTCTCTAAGCCCTCTATCAAAAAACGAACTTTGATCCCAAATTCTTCCTGAGCATCCCATTTCTCTCTAAGCTTGCCACTTGAAGCATCGACTCTTCAGACCCCTGTCTCCACGGTTTCCCCCAGCACTTCCTACTCCTAGAAGTCCCTTTTTCATATTCGAGGTCACTTGTCTAAAAACATTCCATTCAAAAAACAAAACATTTTTTTATTCAAACAATATCCTATTCTCATGTAACAGTGGAAGGTCAAGGTATGACTAATTTTCGAATATGCTTTACCGATTCTAGACAATACATAATGACGTCATAGCCTGTTTCCGATATTCTCAGTTTTTGAGTGGACTACTTGTTCTTGAAAGGAGTGATGAAATACATATATAAATGAAAACTTAGAAAATAAGGTTGAACAGAGATTGATAAATCACTGATTTTTCAAAAAACTTATTTTTTGATAAAGTTTCGGCCAAATAACCTGAATTCAGTTCGCCGGAGAAAACATATAGGTGTTCTGAGTTTTTTGGAAACGAGATTCAGACGGGTGCAATACCATTAGACTCCAGGTCTTGCTTCTAGGATGTTGCATTCTGATTCAGGATGCTCTGATGGGATAGTACCAAAAACAGCAAAGGAACTGTTGAATACCATACCACCTCCCATTTCCCTAATGTATCATCTTAAACTAAACTATATGAAGTTTCGAATAATCCCGATCCCATCTCGAAATGCCATCCCTCCACTCATTCTCCCATCGATCAAAATCTTTGTGAATCCTCGTCATCTTTCTCTTCTTTTTCTGTTTCTTCCAAATTTAAAATTCCAATCCTTTTCTTTTCCATTTTCCGAAATCAAATCGTTTTACCATAATTTGCGTTTCGTTCCGTCTGTCGTCAAAAGCCTCCCCCCTCCCTTTGCCTTCTTTTCCAAAAACTTTCTCATCCATTTCCATTTTCTCCTTCTTCATCTCAAAAACCACAAAACCGGTCAGTAATCCATCTCCTTTTTTTCACTTCTCCTCCTTCGGCTTCTTCTAAAATCCACACAATTTTCGGCTCCGCCCATTTTTGTTTTCGGAGATATTGGCCTTCCCAATGCCCCGATATATCGGATTGCAAGCAAATTTTTTTGATTTCCGTTTTTCATATTTTTTTCATTTTTCGTTTTTGGTTGGCAATATACTCCTAGAATTTTAGTTTTTGAGGGTTTTGAGTTTTCCGTGAATTGGTTTTAGAAAGTGAGGAATCACTGAAACTACCTGTGCTCTCTTTTGTTTATATTCTGATTTTGGGATTTTCGTACAACCGATTTTCAGAAAATGACGTTTCAATTCGTTTCCCCAATTTGCATTTTACATGATTTATAAGGCCGAAAAGAGTAGAAGCTGAAGTACTTTGTCTTTTGAACTTCAGTCTTTTCCAGTGACATTTGACATATTTCCGGAAGAGATTTCACTTTTTTGTTTGTGTTTGAACACACAATTATGTACATAAAAACTCATTAATTTCAATTAAAATTCGGAATGGGTTTCAGGAGAGAAGTACGGGTATATAAACTAGGAGGTGAGGTTGGGATGAGTCTCTTCTAGTTTTCAGACAAGTTTTCCGAGTTCGGAAAGTTTTCATTTTCGTTTTCTCGGGTACAATTTTTGACTGAATAGACACCGTACATCTTGTACTAGACTTTTTCAGAGCTAGACTCTGTCAATCGAGAATTCATTTCTCTGCATCCGTAAGGTGCCGTTTTATTAAAGGTTTTGTTCTCCATGAGAGTAGAGGACTTACCAATCTTTAATTCACTGTAAAACTTGCGTAGAAAAACGGCAACCGAAAACTGAGAACTCTGAGAGCTCAAAACCTTTTTGTAGACTCTGAAACTTTCAGAACCTCAAAAACAAGCATTCTGGCTCACTTTATTCGTTTTTCTGATGTAACACCTTAATTCGTTCCTGGAAGTTCATCTTGCTCATTAGTTAGATTTCCTGATTTCTGATCTCATCGGAATCTTGTGTTCCAATCTTTGGAACTGTCTTGTCTAGACTACTTTTATTCACTTTCACTTACTCTTTCTCGAAACTTCTTTCTTTAATTATGTCATATGATTTCAGGAAAACCTATACTATCTATATTTTCCCCCTTATCTCTCTTTTCTTCTCTCGAAATTCAACTGGAACCATCTTTTTCCATAAAATGCAAATGTAGCAAACTCTCGACCTATTTTTTCGCATCATCTTATCCACGAAAACTTTTAGAAATCCTGTGAAAGTTTTATGTTTTGTCACTCACTTTTTTCTCGCCTATTCCCCAATTTTCCACCTCCTTCTTCGCCTTTTTTTTCCTCCTTCAATCCTCCTTTTCTCGTAAATTCGTAAATTCCGAAATTCCGCCTGCAGGCGAATTTTGTCGCCCCTTTTTCCAAAAGCAATTCAATTCGAAATTCACAATTCAAAAATCCCAAAAACCTTTTCGATCCGCCCTCTTTTTCACGGTGTGGAGAGAGAGAGACCACCCTCGGAAAATCCTTTTTTATATTTTTGATGGCCATTGGGTTTTTGTGAGGGAGAGTAAAAGAACTAGTTGTCAAATTTCATAATGGATCGTGGGGGTATTTATTTTTTGGAATCAGTTTTCAAATTTCTATGTGACCTGTTTTATTGTACGAGTGCAAAAGAAGTGTGGAGACTGGCACGGACACAGATAAGTGCGTGATGGAATAGACTTTTGGAAAGTTTCAAGAGTCAAACAGTTTGGCGTCCTAGCCAACAGTATAAGTGAGATGTGCTCCAGATTTGACCCAGTTCTTATCCGTTCAGTGTGCTGGATATTCTATCGCACTCTTTTTTCTCTTTCTCAAACTGTAAGGAATTACACTTTGTCCGCTGACTCATGTTGATTGTCAACAGGAAGCAACAAAGTGCATTCCAATATCTTTATTTTCTCTATATTGTTTTATTGTTTTTCAACTCCTCCCACATTTTTCTGTATAAAAGCACTGTGAGAGAAACCTCACGGTGTGTGTGCTTAACCAAGATAAAGGATTTGAGAATATGGTGCATCAGTCACCGACCAACTTACCCAACAGTCAGTCCCGCGTGGCAACCAAGAGCATCCTATCAGGATCATCCCGACAAAAAGGTAAATTTTTCAAATTTCCTTTCCTTTGTTTTTTTAACCAACGCTGTCTCCAACAGCAAACACTGACTCACTCAGTCCCCCAGCAATAACCCTCCGGTTATTACACCAAACAAGACATGAATGTCGCATCAGCTAAAAGCCAAGTAACTCGTACTTGCAACACCCTCGACAAGCTGGTCGAAAAAATTCATGCAAATGTGGTTGAATATAAGGCCACACCCACGGCTGACCTCCACACATGCGTGGATTCAGTTCTAGCAGATATAATTACCCTCGAGACTACCATTAACCGAGGACAGTTGGCTATGAAGGCCTTCGAGGAAGCTTCCGAGCGAGCTGCGAATCAGAAAGATCCGTCCGACGAAGAACTCGCGGCAATGGAAAAATACGCAGAGAAATTCGCCGAAGCTATCGAAAGAGCTCAAGAAACTATGACAGAGTTGATCGTAGTAGAAAGCCGACACAGGCGCTCACTGGAAGAGGCTTTAACCAGCAGTGAGTCACAAATTCATGAAGCCCCCCAGAATGACTGTCGATTCATCGTCGAAAAGTCAACACTCCCACTCCCCAAACTTCGCAAGTTTGGAGGAGACAGGCTACAGTACTCAAGTTTTCGGACATTGTTCCGAGAAATGATTGACCGATCCGGTCAGAATAACTTGTTGAAACTAAACCATTTGATGGAGTCTCTCACTGGAGAAGCTCTACACTTGGTTTCCAAGTTGAGCATGACAGGAGAGAACTTCGAAATTGCTATGGAACTTCTCGACAAGAAGTATGGCGATTCACGAAAAATCATATCCACTTTGGTCAGAAACCTCCAGAACTCAAAGGCAGCGTCTGACAAGACAAAAGACCAAAGAGAACTTCTGGACACAATTCAAATCAACATCAGACAGCTGAATGATTTGAAGGAGCCATTAGACACCGTCATCATGCAAGATATGGTGATTCAGAAGTTTGCAAGACGCATTCAGGCCACCGTCTTCAAGAAAAGAATTTCCGTAAGGATAACCGATGACCAAAAGGTGCAAGATGAATCAACAATAAACTGTAACAAGTCTTCTTTGAAAGCAGTTTATTACAAAATAAAAGGAAGCACAAAAAGATATGAAAACTTGAAGAATTGAAAAGAAAATAGAAAAGAATGAAAAATTGCCCCCACAGTCCCCCTTTTATACGGGGAGACTGTGGGGGTTTACAATTTAATAAAGTGCTTTTGACGAGGAGAGAGGAATGAGGAAGAAACTATGGGGGAAAAAAGGGTGACTCAGTCACGTGAAATCCTCCTTCAAGGTATCCTTGGATACACTCCGGGGGGGGGGGGGGAAGAAATTTGGAGGTGAGAAATTTAGAAGGGGAGAAATTTAGGAGGGGAGAAATTTGGTTCTTAGATCTCGGTGTCTTCGTCTTCGTCGTCTTCTTCTTGCTCGTCCCGACCAGCGTCCTTCTCGGATTCGGAGTCGTCTTCGTCTCGGTGATCGGAGCGAAGCTCCATGGAGCGTGGCTCCGAGTGTTCTGGTGATGGAGTGGTTGACAGGGGCTCCACTTCTCGTTGACTGATTTCCATCACCGTTTTCTTGACGTTCATACAGAAAGCTTCTGCATGTCCCACTTGATGACAATATTTGCACACAGATCTCCTGGTGCACTTGTGGCTGCCTTTCTTGAAGCACAATGTGCATATTCCTCGTGAGCTTGCGATTTCACGTCGCTCCTCGACCTTGTGGTGTGTGCTTAACCAAGATAAAGGATTTGAGAATATGGTGCATCTGCGACTCTTCGAGTCCAGGTCAAATTCCCGCGTGGCACTCGGAAAGTAGACAACCAGTCCTATTCCTTGTACGGCGAGCAACACCTCAAACTCTATTTATTCTTGGGCACCACCACCGCAAAAATTCAAGGAGTAATTTTTGCTTGGAACTTGTTCCACAGTCAGGAAATAATTCAAGATGGATTTTTTCCACACAGCAGGAAATTCGTTTCCAACTATTCAGAGACAAATCCTCACAAATAGGGGTTTGTTTCAAAATCAGGGATTCTTCCCAACCTTCAGGAAACAATTCGAGATGAATTTTTCCACATGTCAGGAAACTCGTTTCCACCTCCAACAGCCAATCGGAACTGAAGATCCTCAGGAGTTTTTTCCAATGAGCAGTTCTTTCAACACAAGAATTATTTCGAAGCAACGGTTTTGCTATCGAATACAAATCTCCCCCCCCCCCCCCCCCGGAGCCTCTCTCCGAGATTCATTCAATCTACCGAAGAGACTTCGTCTCAACTCAAACTGAAGAGACTTCGTCTCTATATTTAAGAAAAGCAAAGCAGGAGACTTCGTCTCATATGGACGGATTAAATGGAGAAGAATCAATAGGATGGGATCGCAATTATCAATTAGAAGGCCATTGACTGCAACAATGTGATACTTGACTAAAAGCCATTGGCAGAAACGACAGAATGGACCACCGGACCTTGATAAATCATTTTTCCTTTTCCTGTTGTTCCCCTCCAATTATTTCTGACTCATAAAGCCGGGAGTGTGCTGGATATTCTATCGCACTCTTTTTTCTCTTTCTCAAACTGTAAGGAATTACACTTTGTCCGCTGACTCATGTTGATTGTCAACAGGAAGCAACAAAGTGCATTCCAATATCTTTATTTTCTCTATATTGTTTTATTGTTTTTCAACTCCTCCCACATTTTTCTGTATAAAAGCACTGTGAGAGAAACCTCACGGTGTGTGTGCTTAACCAAGATAAAGGATTTGAGAATATTCAGTTTTAAAAATGAGCAATGTTTTGTTCATTGCGGTGACTAGAAAGTCTCTTGAGGTTGCCTCTTTTTAGATCTATAGACTATAGTCTCTTCGGAAACTGATAGGAATAAGCAAGGAAATTTCATTTTCGTAGTGCTGCTCAATCAGTGTTTCTACTCCATTCTCAGATTTTGACAGTAGTTATCAATGATAACTTATCATAGCCCTTACAAAATTCCAGCAATTTCCAAACTCCAAAAATTTCTAGCAGACTTAAAAGCTTCTGACTCAAAACTTTGAAAAAAAAGTAGAAAAGCTCAGACTTTTTAACTCGCAGATTCATTAAAAGGTTATTTCAACAAATCCGACAAAAAAGGGAAAAAGAACAGAAAAAATATGTTTCGGGGTTTGGAATAGACCACAATTCAAATAGTCGCAGACAAATACACTATTTTCGGAGAACCGAAAAATTGGGTCAGTTTTCGATTTCATGTTTCCGATGTACCCCCACCCTTTTTCATTTCTTTTTTTTTTTGATTTCCAAGTACTACATTGATTATTTTTTTGATTGTTGAAAAGTAGGTTTTAAACCACAACTGAATTATTGAATCTCGATTTTTAAAATTCAAAAATAACAACAGATCCCTGACCAAACTTCATTACAATATCTTTTTGTGACATCTTCACCAAATCCTTTGGATACTGAGTGCTCCTTTATGAAAGTTCCCCCCAGATCGTTCATCCACTTTCGTAGTTTTCCGTTCCTTGTTTCCGTGCCTAACTTTTGTTTCAATTTTCTCAATTTCACTTCTATTTCCGTTTATGTTCCTAAGTTTTCTTCTAGCTTCTCTCACAAAAACCTCTCTTATGCGAAAATGATGACAACAGCTACTACAGTAATTCCGGAATCAATTATGAGGACTGGTTTGGCTCCGGCTCCAAATATTCCGAATCCAAGAAATGCAGGAAGGAAGAAGAGTAATCCAGTGAGTTTTTTGTTACAAAGTGAAATAATTTTTTTTTTTGGTTCATGAAACTTTTTCCAGCTAAACTTCAAAAGCTGGGAATAGTTTTTCTTTCGAAACTACTTGATCATTTTTGAACATAATCATTTTATTGAATTTCAGGTCTGGGAATTTTTTACCGACCTTCGTACACATGGCCTAGCAGGCGTCCGATGTCGATTCTGCCATTGGGTCACAAATGATAGGAGTCCCACTACCATGAAGTTTCATTTGAAAAGGAAACATGATACAGGTGAATCCTTTTTTCAAATTTTTCTTTTTTAGTTTTTGCGGTTACTCACGAACAAAAAATTCAAAGTGAAGTCTTTCACCGAATTTTTTGTTTGTGGATTACCGCATTAGGACAATGCTTTTTCCGCTGTTCAACTTCAACTGTTCCATAGTTAATCAGCTCCCTAGCCAGGGTTTTATGAGCAATTTTGTTTCAATTCTTAAATTATTGAGTCAAAATTTTACAATAATACATTTAAGGACCTGGTGGACTTTGGGCAATCTGCGAGGAGAAGATAAATTCACAAGCTCCAGCAAATTATGCACCACGAATGAAGAAACAGGTAATTCTTTTTTCTTGACATTTTTTTCATTCGGAGCATTCATTTTTCAAAAAAAGGTGCCGTTTTAATAGAGCCACTTCCACCGGAAGTTTCTGTTTTCACTTTTGAAATTTCCTGGGGAGTAACCTCAAATTATCTTAATCTAGGTCGGAAAAAAGAGAACCTATCCCAGAAAAAAAACCAGTTTCATCCGGCGACTGCATGTCAAAATTTCGTTACCCAAACACCCATACAGCAACACAAAAAAACCACACACGGATATATCAATTTTGTGTGTCTCCGTCTCTCATTCTTCCACACTATTTCCTCTAGGTTGTCTACAAAAACATGTTTGAAATAGAATAGAAAAGAGAACTTGTGACCTAGAAATCAGCCATCGAAATTCGCATTAATTTTTACAATTCTTTTCCGCGGGGCGCCACGCGGAAAACGAATAGAAACTCCCCGAATGGGGCGGATAGTGTTGCAAAATTGGAGACGCCAGATTGAAAGAAAGTTTTAGGAAAGTAGCTTTTATAGAATATCTATTTATCCCAAAAAAAGGAAAAGAGACAGAGAATCCAGTTTTCTCTCTCTCTCTTTCTTTTCTCAACACAAATTCCCAATTTTCGATTGAATGTGTAAACTGGACAGTGTGGACACATACAAAAGCAGAAGCATTCTCTCTTTTTTGGAGATTTGGAAATGGTTTTTTTAGAGGAGAAGAACGTACACTAATATAGGCAAAAGCCGCATGGGTGTTTAAAAATGGAAATGGATAGGTGTATTTGTTGAGAAAAGAGGAACTAGAAATATCAAAGGGATGGGGGTTCGGATAGGTTTGGGGGACTGTATTACTTAAACCCAATGGGGAGCTTTTGACAATGGAATAGATCACAAGAATAGTTCATATTAGGGTTCCAATTCAGTCAGTTCTAACGTCGCCATGACTACATATTTTTCAGTTTGAGGAACTCATTTCAGAAAGTACTTCCGTTTTTAACTATTCCGTATCATTTCCACGACCAGCTCAACCCAATATTTCCAGCCAGATGACCTCCTCCTGAAAGCCCTCAGCCAGCCGTCAGCATTCTCATTCAATCCGTTTGCAACAGCAGAAATCAAGTTGGGAGCACAAGATGATTTCCTGACGGCTCTGATCCAACAAGCTTCCCAATATGCAAATTCAAGTACATCTCCTTCGGCGAATTCAAATGTGAGTTTAAACAATGCCATCAATAGTTTGAATCGAACAGCACATAAGATTGTACTCATATTTATTTTTACCGAGCCTGCTGAATTCAGTTCTCGTATCATTTTCAAATATCCATCATGATGTTATTCAACGAATCAATTTTCAGGAAGGGAATGCCTCGAATGAAAATGAAAGTCTGACGAGTGACTCCGTTTTCCTGAGCAAATTGAGTGGCACTTATCAGAATACAGTGAGTTTTTTTTCAATCTACCTTTATTCTTCCTTCTTCACTATCTACTTTCTATTCTTTCCAGAAAGAAGAAGATTCCTCCTCTTCATCTGTCAGTGGGAGTACTCACACTTCCTCCTCATCCACAGATTTCCATTTGAACGATGGATCAAGTATTGCTGCACTTTTACAAATTGCAACAGATTCTGACCTGGTGTTTACGTTCAATGCAAGGAAACTAGGAGAATACTGTTTTGAGAGCAATTGTAAAAATGTAAGTTGGACATCCGGACAAACAGATTTTGAAATCCGAATTTTCAGAAGAAGATGGTGACTCTCACAGATTGTGGCAATGAAATCCGAGTGACTCAACTTGAGAATGAAGAAGAGCTTCGTGTAGAAATGTGGAGGAAGAGTGACTGGCAACAGTTCACATGGGCGGTCCGTGGATCATGTCTTCATTTTCTGAAAAGTTGCTCAGATATGCCTTGTCTGAAAATGGAACCCCACACGGAGATGATTTCAGATGACTCAGAATAAATATTATTCTCGCAAACTGTATCAATGATTAATCTACCTGCTATTTGTCATGCCACTCCTCGATTCCTCTTATTGTTCCCAGTGCTAATATTTCCATTTATCCCTTTGAAAAAGAAACAAATTACCGGCCCAAATTGGTGTCTTTCCGTTTTTCTTCGTTGCAATTCTCACTTTCCCCCCGCTAAAACAACACTTTACTCTCACTTCTTTCAGGCATACGGGTTACTGTATTTATTCTTTGTTTTGCTTTTTTTCCGTATTTTTGAATCTGAAAAAGAACTAAATTCCTCGTGCTCTGACCCTCGAACTCGTTTTATTTCCCGTGTGCCCTTTCCCGTTGTATTTATGGTTTTTTGACGTATGCAAGAACACATGAATTTGAATTTTTATTTTGGAGTGTTACAAGACAATGATGTTCCCATTCGAACCGAAATACTTACCAGGTTAGACAGATGCCTGTTTATTAGAGGTACAATTTCCTGCAACACTCACTTCCAGGTCATTCTCCAAACAGTCGTCCTCGGGTGAAAAAACGAAAATGTCTATTTGAAAAAGGCTCAAAAGAAAAGGCGAAATGGCGTGCGGCTCTTCGAAAGTGGAAGAGAAGAAAGAAGAGAAAACTCCGGAATTCAAGAAAATCAGAATCAAAATCTTCAACAAAATCCACGCTATCATCTGTGGATCAGGGAAAAAATGAAATGAGAAAGAAGATAAAAAAGAGAAAAAAGCTTCGAATCAAAAAGGTTCAAATGAGAAAACATAGGTTGAAAAGGCATTTGATTGCATCGAAAACTCGAAAGACGTTGGTGAAAAATAAAGTAAAATGGACGAAAGAAGAGATATTGAATCGTCTAGAAGAGCTGAAAGAGATAAAATTAGACATGATGCACAAGTTCCAAAAATATCGAGGACTCAACTGTTCTCCAAGAAGAAAAGCGATTCGTCATCTGAAAAATGCATGGAAACGAGCTAGACATCAAAGGAAAAAGTATAGAAGATACCGAAGAATGATGCAAAGAGTGGCAAAGAAGAAGAAATTAACAGTATGGAGGAATAAACATCTTCCGAAACCTCCGAAGCAGCCACGTGTACTGTTTGATCCGAAGACTGTTCCGAAAGAAGTTTCGAAACGAGTGGAGTATCAGTTACAGTTTCCGATAAAAGCGACACTGAATGCCGTCGAATTGCCAAGTGAAGAGAAGCATATTAAGGAGAAGGAGAAGGTTATGCTGGGTGCTCTACCGTGAGTTTTTTCTTAACAGAATAAATAAACGATTTCCTTTTTTAGAGTGGTCTGCAAAACTCCTGTAGTCGGTAACTATGGGAAAGTCACTGCAAGAATATACCATATCAACAAAGAGCACAGTGTTGTAATCGATCTTCGATATCAGGTTCAATTGACACATGATAAAACTGGATCGGTAAAGATACTCTGTTTCTAGAAACCACTTTGCCATCTGTTTTCAGAAAGAAGCAAAAATTCTGGCACGACTCGCTATGATCGAATCTCCGAACACGTCGAGAATTATTCAATACGGACAGTATCAAAACTTACAATATGTGTTGACGGCTCAGGTGTTTCTAATGGGTGTTTTATTATTAAATATGTTTTACAGCTGTTTACAAACTTGGCCGAAGTTCTTGATGATCATCCAAAAATGGAGTTGAATGCCTGTGTTCATATCATTCATCAGACTTTTCTTTGTGTCAAAGACTTGCACAAGGTAGAAGATTTTGAAATAAAAAGTATTTGAAACTGTTAATTTCAGATCGGTTATTCTCATCTTCAAATCAATCCATCGGCGTTTTCTGTGCTCAAAAGCAACACTCAACTCATCGTTTTCAATAATTTTCAATTCGCCCTCACACGTGAATCCATTCGAAATAAGTCAGTTTGGTTGGATGAAGAAACGAAACATCGTGGGACCACAAAACCTCGTCTTCCGAAGAATCCAATAGAACCTTACATGTCCAGAGGACAACATTTCCGTCTTGTCAAAGGAACTTCTGATGATTATGAGTCGTGGTTTTATCTTTGTGTGCGCGTCTTGAGCAAGGTAATTTGGAGGTTTTGTTGCTCAGAAATCAAATCAATTCAGAAACCACTAGCATGGGAAAAAGAGACGGATCACTTGAAAATGGTGATGTTGAAGTACAAGTTTGTGAAAGAGTACTCGCATCCAGATCCGTTCACTAATTATAAGGTACATTTCCCGAAAGTTTTGATTTCTTCTAACTCCTGCTTCCTAATTTTCAGATGAAAACGATCCACAAGTATTGTCTATCTGCGAATGATGATAACACTCTGAAAATTGGATATTTCGTTGAAAGAGTCCTACAGGACTGGAAGGAACGTCACCCAATCAACGGATTTCTACCATGGCAACGCAAGCAGGAGGAAGAGGAGAAGATGAAGGAGGTGAAGAAATGGATGAAGAAGAATAAGAAATGGAGAAAACCATTGACTACGAACACTTGTGTTTATTGATACTTTTTTCTTGCAGACTGAAGATTTCTATGAATTTTTCCTTTTTTTTATTTCTCCCTTTATACAAAATCACACCAGAATAAGTGCAACACCGGAATGAAATTGAAAAACTGTCCCTCAAATTACTTCTCGCTTCCTGTTGATTGACAAGACTGGTAGCTATTTTCGAAAAGTGAGAGTTTTTTGTTGCTACTTTTTGTTACATTGTTGATGTTTTGCACTAACTGGAACGAGTGAATAGAGAGTAATGAAGATTAATATCGAGAAGATTCGAAAAGAAAACCGTTTGTTGTAAAGAAATTTATCTAGAAGATCAGATTGTTACAAATGATAGCTTGATTGGAGAGAACACTTTATGGAGTGGTGAAAGTTCTAGAAAATTTCAGTTATTGTTTCTGCAACACATAAGGCAATCGAACATGTGAAAAAATCAAAAATGTTATTGCGGGAGCTATTTGAGAAATTGAAACTGCAGACTGCTTCATTTTCAGTTGATTGATGCTAAGTTTCGAAGAAAACTGCTGAACTTTGAGATCAGAAAAGCCACTTGAAAGCACAGAGAAGATATCAAAACATAGTCTTACAGTGATGAAACTAGCCATGAATCATGCTTTTCTAAACCGTATGATTAGTTTCAAAGTACAACAATCTGATTTTCGGGTACCATAACTCAACTTCAAGCTTGTTTCTATTCTTTGTGTCGTTCTTCTAATTACTGATTACATCATCATAAAATTAGCGCAATGTGTTGTAGTTGTGATAAAGAAATGCGCAATGTAATGAGTCACAAACACTTTTTTCTCTCATCATCACATCACTCTGTAAGCTTTATCCCCCTCGGTGTCCTCTATAATCTCTTCAGCTTCTCCTTCTTCTACTCATTCAGAAGAACACACGAAGAACTTGAATCTCAGAAGATAGTATATGCGCCAAAGAGACAATCAGAGAAGCAGACATGCCTCGTTGCCCATTCGTAGATTGCCTGTATTATCCCGTCACCCAACCATAACCAACACAGAGACATCCGTCCCTTTTTCGCCCCAATATCATCTTCTCACTTTTATTCTAGCCATCTACCCCGAAACAGATGATACTTTTACTTTTCCTTCAACTGACCTTTTTATCACCAGCACTATGTCAGGTAGGTATTGCTCTTGAAACATGGAAAATGCATCTATCTATGGATTGAGAAGGAGCCAAAACTGTGTGACTTGCGATCTCGAAACGGTAGTGCTCCAGAATTGAAAACTTCTGGATTTCTTTTTCACGACATCCGTTTTTGATTTCAAACTTTTGAGTCTATAATTTTTGTCTGGGTGATCCTAACATGGAGGTCTTATAGCGGGGGTGGAAATCTGATCTCGACTGTTCGAAAAACCTGCTTGGGACTACGCGTTCCACACTGTTTTTTTGCATATTTCCCAATTTTTTCGAAACCCCATAAACCCTTCCACAAAAACTGTTCTCCATTATATTTTTCAGTTTATAGAATATGGATTTCCAACCATTCCTGTCTCTACTACGACCTGAAAATATGAGGAGTATGGCTGAGTTGGCAACAGAACTTTCATCAATGGCATCCAACAATATGAAGGAAAACGAGCGGGGTGTGCAGTGAGTTTTCTTCGGATCCTTGAACTTCAAGTTTAGACTATCAAAATGAAAAGTTTTAATTCTCAAGAATAAATCCAGGATTAGGGTTAAACGGTGTTTCTTATTCATTGTCTAAACCTGTTTTGATGAGAGAGAATAACCAAAAAAGTACAAAGTATTGAAATTGCAGGAGAACGATAGCCGCTCCGAAACAACCGACACCCGAACAAAGACCGTCACAGATGATTGGTGGAGGTGAGAAGTAAACTGGATATTGGAAGGGGGATAAGATTGCTGGTAGTAAGGAGGTGATAAGGAGAAACTAGGATATTTTGAAAGAGTAGTATTCGGTGTGTTAGAAGATGAGAAAGTGGACTCTAGAATTTAGGATGTACCAAACATATTACATTTTTTAGTTCTGATCTAGTGAGATCAGCATTTTATAATTGGTTACTTTTCAGCTATTCAAAACATGGCGTTCCAAGGACGTAGTGCTTTCTTGGATGTTCTTGACAAAATGGCAGCACAAGGAGCGAATCCAACTCCCGTCACACCTCCATCCACTTTCCCAACTCTTCCTCCTATCACCTTTGGAACTCCATCTCCTCCTGCTACTCCTGCACCTCAACCCACAGTAACCCTCCCTTCAATTTTCGGAATTCCAAACAATCAGGCTTCTTCCTCTTCTTCTCGAGATAATACATTTGAAACTGAAGGAAGAGATGTTTTGGGAGTACGAGAATTCAAAAAGAATGTGGCGATGGGAGAGAAGATTCGAGAAATCAGATATGCTGAGCCGATAGCAGAAGCTGCTGCAGACATAGCCCCTGCAGAAGTTGATATTCCAGCTAGGCCAGTGGAAATTGCAGCTCCTGCATCTTCTGCATCTGCTTCTGCTGCAGCTGCTCCGACATTGTCAAGACCTCCAGCTCCGGTAGGCTTTCGAAAACTCAAGTTTTTTTCTAGAATCAATCAATATTTCAGACAAACTCTTTCGACGGAAGTCCATTTATGCAAATTGCTCGTCGCTTCCTTCAAGTAGGAACTGGAACTCAACCACAATCCGGAGGGAAAGCAGAACCTCTTCCACAAATTGGAATCCAAGATCTTGTTCCAAATGCTGATAGTAACTTTGGATTGCCACGTGGAAAAGGATGTCTTCCATTCATCTCTGAATTCATGCAAATCGCATATGGAAAGTGTCAAGATGTGGCTGATGAGAAGACATTCGACGCGTGGGGAGAAGAACTTCGAAGAGCAATTATGACAGGAGAGATTGATCTTCTGAAGGCATCACAAGAAACTTGTAGACGAGGTGCTGAGAGACAACAATGTGATGCATTGAGAGAAGCAGTTGCCACGTGTGATGTTATTGCAAGTTTAGAAATTGGAACACAGCTACAGAGAGCAATGAAAAGGTGTGAAGAGGTGTCTGGAATGATGGATCAGTCTCCAGCAGCAGTACTAGGACAATTGAATAATTTGATCAGTGGAGAAGTGGCTCAGGGATTTTTGAACAATTTTTTGAAAAACGGATAATTTAGTTGGTTAGATCACTAATTCAGTTTTAGATTTGATTGTTTCTGTACATATGTTTTCAGTTATAATGAATAATAAATTATTTCGAGCTTTTTTTTTGGAAATTCTTTCATATTTTTGAGGGAGATGTGGAACAAAAGTCGATAAGATCTGTAATAACGAGAAAAAAACAACAATAAGAAATTTGAAAACAGTCTAACTATGCTACTAAAATTGAAAGCGTAAAACTGTACAATTCTAATTACTTTTACTGAACTTTTGATTAGCATTCTTCGCAATCAGACTCCATGAATAAGAAGATGTTGGTTGTTTCGCTGGGATCGATACTCCTCCAACTAACACATCCTTTCCAGATTTTCCAGTTAGTTTTGATCGTAAAATTGAGAAACGACCGATTTGACGTGTAGATCTGATGACTGGGCCGTCTGTTGTGAACACTTGATGGCCGATACGAATCAAATGATCTCCATTAATTCCTGATTCTTCTGCTATTGTTTTTGGAACTGAAATCACTTCAAATGCCTTATCATCGCGAATATAGGATTTTCCGAATCGATTGATTGTGCTCAGCTCGTCCTGGAAGAAGCTGCGATTGTAATAAACAATTTACAAAGAAAATGGGGTTCAAAAAAATATTTTCGTACAATTTTTAGTTCCCGCCCATATTTAGTTTTTCATACGAATTTTTGTGTTAGTACTCACTGGAGTAAAAACATTTCCATTTAATCCTTTCACTGCCACTGAAAAATATCCATCTTGAATACTTCCACGTGGAAACCCAAAATCGACGTCAACATCCAGAGCTTCTTTCAAGAAAGCAGCAGTAACCAAGGAACATGATCTCCAGTATGCTTCATTAACTAAATTCAAGTTTTCCGAGGTATCGAATCCAATTTTTCTAACTTCTGATTGGTCTTGAATTGGCTGATTGACACTGCTGAAATAAGCTCCGCCCACTGATGGAATCACTTCTACAAGCACAGAATCATCGGCAAACTGTTTATTTATGTCTGAAAAATTTAGCTTTTTAAAAATTTTTTCGAAAGCACTTACGATTGAAACAGTGGAAGGAGGTTGACACATTTCTATTGACCAATACTGGCTTATCTTTTGCTTCAGTTTTGACTGTCACAACGACTTTGTCGACTTTTCTCGAGTCTCCGTAAACTTGATGCCGGACATGATCGAAAAATTCTGAGGAGAGGACTGCTGGCGGGATAGCTGGAATGAGAATTCAACGATTACACGAAACAGATTTTTTTTATAATACATCTCCCTCTGTTTTTCAGTTAATTGGGAAATAAATCAGTCTTTGTGTTCAGAATTAGGATTTAAAAATTACAATAGTATGTAAGTTTGTTTTACGGTGTTTTAACCCTAATTTGATTTTATTTCTTTTAACATTCGTGAATATTAATAAAAACATACTTTCTGCTGTAGCAACAGCCGTCGACGCTTTCCGAAGTGCAAGTAGACCTCTGACGGGAACTTTCATGTTCAATTGACCTAGAAAAAAATCTCAATTAGCGACGGAAACCTTTGGAAAAACGGTAGAAATCGGGAAGAAATGAGAAAAAAAATCCGTTAGTTCGGGAAACGTCATGCACTGTCCTTGCGAAAAGCAATGCGGCACCCCTGCGAAAATGGGCGGGGCTTGGATTGCCAACACGGTGAAACGTTGAACAGGTACAGTTCTACAGTTTTAGTTGGATTTTTATGAACTAATTTTTTAAATTTGATAATCTGCTTTGTTTTTACGAGTATGTTTATTGATTATTAATGTTTTAAGGGTATAAACCAAGATGATTATCGCCCGGAAAAAGCTCCAACTACAGAGGTTATGGAGACAAAGGTATGAAATTTTGAGAAAAAGTGAATACTAAAAAACACTGAAAGTTTTAGAAGTTGTCGAGTGTCAACATATATCTGTATTGGAGTTCTCGTTCTGTTCGGATTCGTTTATAACAGCAAAGGAAAGGTGAGAAATATTACTTATGAAATGAAGAGGTCTAGAATTTACGGTATCTGAAAAAACAATTCGAAGATTTGGTTATAAAGGATGAAAAAAAGTATTTGTTGTACTGATAGCCACCAAAACATATCATAAATCGTAGCAAATTTCCTTTATTGACACAGTTTATAAGAAAGTGAACGAGTTTAGATTTTTAATATTCTTTTCAAAGCTTGTTCACAACAATAGTATTTTTAGAGCTTCTCCTCTATCGATTCCAACAGTGCTGCTCTAAAATTTGACGATCTAGACGAGATAACAAACAAAGAACTGCCTGGTGGACCAGATCCGAACACCATTTTCCGTGAAGGAGAACTAGGAAACTATGAGCCAAAAATCCCAGAAGTACCATCAAATCAACCAGGAGAACATGGAAGACCTGTTCCAGTGACTGATGAAGAAGGAATGGCAGCCGGCAGAGCAGCGGAGAAAGAATTCGGATTCAATACTTATGTTTCTGATATGATTTCAATGAATCGAACTATTCCGGATATTAGACCAAAAGAATGCAAACACTGGGATTATCCAGAGAACCTTCCAACAGTATCAGTTGTTATTGTATTTCACAATGAAGGATGGACTCCGTTGCTAAGAACTGTGCATTCTGTATTGTTGAGATCACCTCCGGAGCTGATTGAACAAATTGTGATGGTTGATGACGATTCTGATAAGCGTAAGTAAAACACGAACTCAGTTTTTCATTTTTAATCAACTAATTTTCAGAACATCTCAAAGAAAAGCTGGACAAGTATGTGACTCGATTCAACGGAAAAGTTATTGTAGTCCGAACGGAACAACGTGAAGGACTCATCAATGCTCGATCCATCGGAGCGAAACATTCCACTGGAGAAGTCGTTCTTTTCTTGGATGCTCATTGTGAAGTGAATACCAACTGGCTCCCTCCTCTTCTTGCTCCAATCAAAAGAAACCGTAAGGTTATGACAGTTCCAGTCATTGATGGAATCGATTCAAACTCCTGGGAATACAGAAGTGTGTACGGTAGTCCAAATGCTCATCATTCTGGAATCTTCGAATGGGGATTGTTGTACAAGGAGACTCAAATCACTGAAAGAGAAACTGCCCATAGAAAGCACAGCAGTCAGCCATTCCGTTCTCCAACCCATGCTGGAGGTCTTTTCGCTATCAATAGATTGTGGTTCAAAGAATTGGGATATTATGATGAGGGACTTCAAATCTGGGGAGGAGAACAGTACGAGTTGAGTTTCAAGATCTGGCAATGCGGAGGTGGTATCGTTTTCGTTCCATGCTCTCACGTTGGACACGTATACAGAAGTCATATGCCTTATGGATTCGGAAAGTTCTCCGGAAAACCAGTCATCTCCATTGTAAGTTTTACAATATGTTCAAGCGTTGTTTAATTGAAAAAAAACTGTATCTTATTTGTATTTTCTCTAAATTCAGTGTTTTTACTTTTCCAATATCTCCTGAAATTTGCAGAACATGATGCGTGTTGTCAAAACCTGGATGGACGACTACGAGAAGTATTATCTCACCCGTGAACCACAAGCTGCTCATGTTAATCCTGGAGATATTTCTGCTCAATTAGCTCTTCGTGACAAACTTCAATGCAAATCGTTCAAATGGTACATGGAAAATGTTGCTTATGATGTTCTCAAGAGCTATCCTCTTCTTCCACCAAATGACGTTTGGGGAGGTGCACAAAACCCAGCAACCGGAAAATGTCTCGATAGAATGGGCGGAATTCCTGGACCGCTCGGAGCATCGGGTTGTCATGGATATGGTGGAAACCAATTGCTCCGTTTGAACGTTCAAGGACAGCTCGCTCAAGGAGAGTGGTGTTTGACAGCGAATGGAATTCGTATCCAAGCCAATCATTGTGTCAAAGGATCAGTGAATGGAAATTGGGTTTATGACAGAAACACTCAACAAATTCTTCATAACCAGAAGCGAATGTGCATCACAGTCGCCGAATCTGGATCCGATGTCATTTTGGACACGTGTACAGAAGATAATCAACGACAGAAATTCGTGTGGAAAGAGTATTATCAATCTAGTTAATGTTATATTGCTTCCTCCCCATCTTTTACTACAAATTGTGTACATATCCGGGTACTTAAATCCAATTATTTTCCCTTTCTCCCAAAGATTGTGTCTTCAATTCTCCCCGAAAACCTTGAATCCTTACCCACAGGAGCTTCTCCCCCTAGTCCAAAACGAAACATTGATTGTGATATTATATTTATTAATTTATTTTTAGTATTAACATATGTATAGATTTTTAAAATGATTAAAAACTTATTTATGGGTTCCTGTCTCAATTGTTGGTGGCCTTTTTTCTTTCTCTGCCTTACTCTCCCCTGATGCATTTTCCCGCCTTTTTATCCGAGTTTTCTTCGCTTCTTCATGATTTCTTTTTGTTGTTTTTTTGAATCCAAAATAACAAAATCAGCTCAAAAACTACAATAGAATGTTGCTGTTCTATGTGGAAGGCGAATGCTTCCGGGTGTACTCTTTGTTCTCTGTAGGAATAGAGAGAGTGATGGACAACGCAAATATTTGAACTGTGAGTGATGGTGTGGTGAAAACCATACTCGTTTTATTTGGCAATGGCTACTTCACAAGTAGCAGATGAAATTCGATGAAAAATCATTGTGAGGGAAATCGAAAAAAAACAATGGATTGGGATGGGGATGTGGGAAATTGAAAAAGAATAGAACAAGGATACAATTGGAATTGGGTTACTTTGTTCCAGAATTAAAGAATTAGTGGAAAACAAAAGAAAAAGAAAAGGTTCAAATTATTTCAGAATTAGGTGTTTCAGACAGATTAGCAACAGTGGTAGTTGACCTCATTCTCAAAAAAAAAACGGCGGAAGATCGGTCTAACCACATAATCTTCCAATTGTCCTCTGTGCTCAATGGAATGTTTTTATCAATTATAACCCCTCAAAATACTCCTCCAAATGGCTCCACGAGCCAATTCTAATGCCACGTGGTTTCTAATTTTAGTATTCCTAATCACTCGCCCTTTCTTTTGAAAGAATGAATCGAAGTGATCCTAAAAGTGTCTTATGACGTGTCTCCTTCCTTAGAACTATAAAAGGAATACCGTCAAAATAGAATAGAACTCACAAAAATAATGAACAGTCATTTTCTGTTCTTATCTCTATTTTGTCTCCTCCAACTGACCAATTGTGCTCCACTGGACTCTTGCTCTCGAGTGGAGTCATGCTCGAAATGTGTGAACTCTACTGATGGATTCGGGTATAAATGTCAATGGTGTGCAACATCGAATTCGTGTGCCTCTGAACAGACTACAACTACGAATTGCCACGTGGATGATTGGACACTGAATGAGTATAACTGTCCAACGGATGTATCAAATGTGAAGTTAGTTTTCAAAATGAAGGGCGTTGCACAACTAACAGAACATACCGTAGAGCAGTATATCCCGGTTGTCTTCGAGAATTCCGAATAGTGTTCAACTAAAAAAAAAGTTCATTGATACATTTGAAACATTTCATCAGTTTGAAAATTTTCGAAAACTCTGAAGGCATACGAGTTATGCTGCTCTGAACATACGGATGAGCCTCTATTACAGGTACACTTTCCCTTGAAAATCTGCTTTTCTATCGGAAATCTCATCCCATTTTTCTCATATTTGATTTCAAAATACCAAAGTTACAGAAATAATCTTCTGAACCACATAACTGATTGATCTCATTTTTCCAGTTATGACGAACCGTTTATGAGAAATACCGTACTCCCTCTTGTTGCTGCCACACATGCACCCAGTTATGAAAAGGTAGGATTACTGTATTTTTTAGAATCTCAAACTTTCTATTTCCAGCTCTCCCGATCTCTGGACACCTGTTTCCGTGACAATGACCAAATCGAAGTCATCAATGCCTATGAGATTTTTTGTGATGAAACACAAATTGTGAGTTGATGACTAATACTATCAACATTATTTTAATGGTGCACCACACACTCCAAAACACATGCGTGCGAACACATATTTTTCAAAAATAAGAAAAAACAATAATCAAACGTCATTTTTTTCAGACAACCTGTTTTGCATACAGTGCTTATCTAAAGGATCGGAATGCGATGGTTCTGGTGTTCCGTGGAACTACTACACTCTTTCAACTGATTGATGAAGGAATCTCGTTCTTCCTCCACCCAAAAATTCAATTCAATGTAACAAAAGGAGTAGTTGATGGATACTATTTGAATGCATTCTATTCCTTGTGGAATAAAGGAATGAGGAATGATGTAGAGATGGTTTTGAATGAAAAGAAAGATGTCAAAGTGTGGTTTTTTGGACATTCTCTTGGAGGGGGTCTTGCTTCGATTGCCTCTTCCTATGTAGCTAAAACATATGAAATTGATGGATCTAGAACTAAATTGGTGACATTCGGAATGCCACGTATTGGAGATATTGATTTGGCAGAGGCACACGATGAACTTGTCCCTGATTCATGGAGGATTGAGCATAGCAAAGATCCAATTCCAGCACTTCCTCCAAGAACGTTTCCAGATGATATTGACAAAGGATCATTCCATCATAACACAGAGGTTTGTTAGAAACTAGGGAAGAATAGATTTGCAACAGAATGATTCCAGATTTGGTATCCACATGGAATGGCTCTTGGAGCAAACTTTGAAATCGGTACTCGACCAGATACAACTGTGGGGAGAAGTGTGTTCCCATTCAATATCGAGGACCATTTTACATATTTCAATGTTTACTTGGAGAGTTGGTACATCAAAGGGTGCAATAAGGAGGATGTGGCGCCTTGAAACACGGTTTTTAGAAATGCTATTCTACGGGTCCTAGAAATTGATTTTATCGATTTTTGTATAAATTTGAAAATAAATGCTAGTTTATTTCGTAGTCTACTTTCAAGAAACTCTGAAGAGTACAAAATATGAAATGGGAGTCCCATGTCTTACCCCATTGTAAATAGGCTATTTTACGATTCATCTCTTCGCATGACTCAGCTTTTTTCCAGCAAACACAAAAATTGAATTGAAATGTTTACTTATGTTAATAGATGCCTTTCTCGTCTACTTAAGCGCAACATTTCGAAAGTTTGTGTAACTCGCAGAGTTTTTCGATTTTTTTGTTGGTAGATCAAAAGAATGTCAGGAGTCGTTCACTATAATCCATATGCTAATGGTGCCTGCACAACGCAACCACCTCCAATAGTTATGTAAGTATTTTTTATGATGAAGGTGCTCCAAATAAACTAAAAAGATCCTGTCCTTCTAAATTTTCAAATCCTATCTCAAATTCCTTTTAGCTGTCAACCCCAACCCGATCATTGTCATCATCATGATTCTTGTTGTGAGGACTGTTGTTGCTGCTGTGGATGCTTCCATTGGCTTTGCTCTTGTTGGGAAGAATGTTGTTGTTGTGGACATCATCGATAAATGTTCTCATAAGGATTGCTAATGAAGTTTTTATTTTTAGTATCAGAAGTTTTACAAAATAGAGGAAAAGATAAAGAGGTCGGTTACTCATGATATCATTGTTAGCTGTGGTTATTATGATACTAGAATTAGAAATATTATTAAAGGATTATGAATGATTTGAAGAAAAATTGTTTAGTGGATAGAACTGGAATGATGATGGTGTCCTGGTTGTCCTACCATGGATACTGTAGTAGTTGTCTTGGTGTGTACGTGTGGTCTCTGAAAACGCTTTCTCTAAATACAGATCCCCATGTAGTTTCGAATTACCTTCAATCTGAAAATTCTGGAGACACCACTACGGATAGTAGTGTTCATGAAGAGATAGATGAATGCTGGACATCCATGTCCGAGTTGCCAAGAGATGTGTCCAATGACAATTACGAAGTCAGCAACTGGGAAGAATTGCATGTAGACGTAGATCATAGCAGCGACAAAGTTGACTAAGCAGATCAAAGTGGATTGGAGGAAGATCTAGAAATTCAACACTTGAAGATTACTGTAGCTCCGAATTGATTACCTGAGTATGAGATCTCTTGTTGGTTGACTCTACTCTCTTTCTGAATTGTTTGGCAATGGCAGCACAGAAGTATCCATAGAGCATGCAAGTTGCGACCACAATGAACAAATTATTAGCAGTGTGTGGATAGTTTTGGTATTCAAGGGTCTTGTCTGAAAACGTTTCAGTTTTTTTCTAGCGTCCCATCAATTTCACTACCTGCATAGATAAACGGATCGAAGAACCAGGCTTGATATTTAGAAGTGAAAAGGAGTGGAGGAGTAAAGAAGCAGAAGTAAAGACCGTAAAGAACTGGAATCATCAGAACCATTGTAGTTCTTGAACCAGAGAAATATTTCTTGACAAGAGTTGGAAATAGAATATCCAGAACACGATTGAGAACCAAAATCAAGCAGATCATACAAGCAGAACACCAGAGCCCAAGACCAAGAGCTCCGGTGACAAAGATAGGCACAGGATGAGAGCAGTAAACAGCTCCTTCAATCAGAAGGATTCCAGTTGTCACTGAATTTACACCAATGGCACACAGATCCACAAAACCGAGAAGAAACATGATTTTGAAACAGGACAACCGAATATTCTCTTTTTGAAGCATTACAACCAGACATGGAACATAGAGGAGCATGATTATGACTCCGTAAAGAAGGTCAATGTATCCAAGGATTGGACGAGGAGTTCCATCTTTTTCAGTAAACTCTTCAGGAGTGGCATACTTGTCACTAAAAATATTTCGTTGATTAAAAACAAAAGCCTGTTTGAAAAGGATTCATCCTAAGATTCATCCTTGCTTACCTGCAATTGAAGTTGTAGATGGAGTTGACATCTCCACGTGCAGCCATCAACCATTCCATTTTCAGAGATCCGGCAGTCGAGACAGCAACCAGAAAATATCTGATTTGTGAAGCTATCCCACTCGATGCCTTCTTTTATATATAGAGTCACTCCTACCGTAATCCCTTCCACGTGGATTAGGCTGAAATCTCAACAAAAAATTCAATAGTATTTTTTATTTTTCGCGTATTTTCACAATTGTTCAATTCAAAAAAAGAATGGATAATAATGACGGTACGTATTAATGAGAAAAGAATGGTAATCCTGGACATACTACGGATTAAAATACGTAAGCAACACACATCCAATTCGGAATTTTTATGGAATTTCAACGAGACGAAAGTGGGAGAAATATCAAAAGGATTTATGATGAATAACTTTTTTTCGAACATTTTTTGAACCCAACAATCGGAATTTGAGTTGAGTTTATTCTATTCGACAGAGATGACTCAAAAAAGGAGGAACTGAAAATTTACTTGTTTTGCGTAAATTTCAAAGAAGAGCTTAGAATTGTCTGCATTGATGAAAAACCATTCGATCTCGGCAAAATACAAAAGAGAAGCCACGCCCATTATTTTGAAAACGGGATTTTTTTTGCTTCATTGTGTTTTGGTGAGTTTTGCAAATCATATACCGGTTAAGATTCATTCAATGAAATATGGAATCACCTCCAGACAGGTTTTGTTCGATTTGTTACAGACAGACATAATACAAAATTTTTTTCCAGGGATTTTTACACCCAACAAATTTTCAGAACTGCTCAGAACCGACCTCTTCCAAGGTTCTCCCATCGCCCTAATGCCACATGGCAAACTTGAATTCACAACACATTCAAAAGGAATTTCCATATCCTTCAGAATTAGTTAACCTTAACTAAGGTCTATCGAAAATGAGACTAGACTTCTTCAGTGGAAAAAAGATTAAAATGACTCAAGAGAACGGAACCACAAAATGACTGGATACAAAAACTGTGCCAGATTCTTGACGACTACAATTTTTACACGATCACTTAGTCAGTCAACCAGGAAAACAAAAAAAGACCGGAAAATCAGTTATCCAGTCTATATAGTCAACTCCAATATATTCATCCATTTTCTAGTTTTTCTGAAAACAAAAATCGAAAAACCAAGTCAAAATATTTTGCTGAAATTCGCCAATCAATTAAAAGATTAATTTAAAAAAACAAGGATTTTTATTAGAAGCACTTCTGAATAAATGAGTTAATATTCAAAGAACCATCAACAATTTTCAACGATGGGCGGAACCGAACGAAGTCGATCATGTTTCCACGATCCTTGGCGTCATTTCAGAACATTTTCACACATTATGAAGAAAAAAGTGATCAAATCAAATGAGTTGTACTTCTTTTCAAACTCCTTGGGAAACTAGAAAAACAAAGAACCTTCGAAAAAAAAGTGGTCGGAATCTCAAAAATCGTGAGAAAAATTAGGCACCTTAGACTTCCGTTTGATCACATTTTTGTACTGATTATTGAATCGAACTAAGTCAATCATTGAGTACACTGTAAATGGTTTATTTAAGTTTTCGGACCTAAAATAACATATCAAAACTTTGGAGCAAAGTGAAAAAAAATGAATGTGGTTCTGCTAAAGTATATACCCGACCAAAACTGGAATTACCAGAAAAGATAAGAACTTTTCGTCATTTCCTTATTGCACATTTTCAAACTTTTCTGTTTCTGTTTTTTGAACGCTTTCAAACTTAATCAATTCCGTTTTCAATAAATTGCCTATTTTCAAATGTCTGTCCAAATATCACAATCTGGGTTTTATAGAAATCGTAACTGTTGTTACAATCGAATCGACAGGATGGAACTGGTATGAGAAGGGGGCAAAAGATTGGGTCATGGTTTCTGTAAAGGTTTCTTTGGAAACAAGACCAGAAATCGGTTACAAAAAATGATCAAACAAAAGTCTAGAGTCTTGATTCCCACGATGTTCCTGGGCGCCAAGAAAAATTGAAAACGGAAGTACAAAATGTTTTCTTGGTCATTAGACTAACTTGATGTATTCTTATATACAGTAAACTAATGATTCAGACAGTAACTGGAGAAATAGCTCCCGAACTGCAATGAAACTCACAAAGCATGTCCAAACATCGTGACACAAAATATCACAAAATGTTATTTTGCAGAACAGGAAAAAGAATTACAAGTTCAATTACTGCCGATCCTGATAAATAAAAAAGTTTTGAACATTCTAAAAATCGCCCATTTTTAAATTCAATTCTGACGTCAAAAAAGAGGTTGCTCAACCCGAACGAGTAAAGTATTTGTTGCCTCCAAAATTTGAAACAAAGCATTTCGTGTGGAAGAATTGGTGTCTATAGTCTGAGTTTTTCTGTGTGGTTAGGGTCCATTGAATCAAGTTTGAGCAGGAAAAAACTTGTTTGAGCACTGTGTTTTTCGAAATACTTGGCTTAGAAAGTATTCAAATCAAACTTTATTTCAAAAGTACATAAATGAGTTAATTTGGAGCCGCGGTTGTCCCTGAACCTTCAACAGTCACCAGATCAGCTGTATAATCCCCATTGCACAAATCTTGATCACAAAACTTGTACATCAAATATTTTCCTGGCTTCTTCAACGCTTCTGGCGCATTATCACTAACACTGAGACATCCTCTCGGGATACGTCCATCATAATCAACCGCCCCTTGAAAACACAAATGACCTTAAATTGAAAGTTAGGCTTAGAATGAACTTCTAGCTATGTACCTCTACAATACTTGAGTGCTGGAGGCCGGGGAATTGAACTTGATGGTCCAATATAGCAGAGAACTTTGCCAAGAGGGACTTGAAATGGTTGGTTTTTATTGCAGAACTCTGTATTGCATTTGCATGAAATAGAGTCATCCATTAATGTGCAAACGTTTACAGAATTGAGATCATCATTATCTGAAATTCCTTAATGATCGAGAACCAAGATAGTTTGGAGTTCAAATTACATTGATCATCATTGCACCCCCCGCTGAGGCACGTGTTCAGAAGGGAAGATATCTCCAAAATCGTTCATAACCTGAAGCAATTCGTTGGTGAAATTTTCAAATCATCAGGAAATACATACCACTTGTGCACTGTAAGTACAATAATGTCCAAAACAAAAGTTATCTTCATTCAAATCAGTGTTATAACATTTGATAGTTGGAGGTACTGTAAGAACTGCATCCGAAGGAATTGAAAACGAAGCATCGTTGCATTTTTCAGTGTTACCTGAAACAGAAATCATATGAAATAGGCTATAGATTTGGCTTCCATGTTCAAAGTCATAAGTTTTCTGCTATACATGAAAAATCGTGTTCTTTGGCGAAGCGCGCTTTAAAAATCGCGTCAACTTATCTACCGTATTCTACACACAAACATACAGATGCAAGAAACGAGTCCTTTCCGATTCGTCTGGCATTTTTGATCCGTTAGATCGGTGCGGGTCGTGACGCAGGTCTGCAAAACGGACACTTATCAAGTTTTTCTTTGCTGAGAATGATGCGAAAATGAATTGAAAGTGAACTGAATTGTGACCGAGGTTTCGTAGTTTTGAGGATTCTAGGCCATACCGTATCTCTAACAGCTCCTCCTGCAACAATCCATGTAGTTTTACAATATGATCCAGCTTCACATCCTTCTTCGCAATAACTTCTGTAAGGAAGAATGTGTTAGAGCTCAAATCACTCTGCTAAATCTGAAATATTGTGGGCTGCGCTGAAAGTTTCAAAAAAAATTTTCGAAGTTTGATGAATTTTTGGCCGGCTCTTTGAAAACATTCCAAAACTCAGTTAGCTTTTTGAATTACCGCTGAAACTGAGCTCTCAGCTTAAGATCCCTTACCCCATATTCCCTGAACAAATGCATAAAAATCCGATGACATCTTGAAGTTGAATAACGATTACATAAAACATAAAAAGTAACATTTCTTTCGGCAAAAAAATGAAAGTAAAACAGATTGTAATCTCACACTTCTCTCTCCCAAATCTTGATTAAAAGTGTCTTGGTTGCCATGGAATTTTTTGCCTAATCGTCATTTTTTTCTGCCATTTTCATTTCGATTAACTTTTGCTTTCGGGATTTACACACATTTTACACCTGCTTGTGTTCACACTTTTGGGAGTGGAAAGGATCAATTCATACACTTATGGAAAGGGAATCGAGAAGGGAAATGGGAGGGGAAGTTTGAATAAAAAAAAAATGTGATGGGGGAAAGTTGGAACAATAGTTTCCAGCTTTTTTCTGAGTTTTACAAAAATATGTTCCTTCAAATATTATAGGTTACTTTCTTGTTGAAGTCCCTCTTACTTCAGATAGTTTCTCTCTTTCAAAAAAAAAACATCTAATCATGTATTCATCAAATCTTCCTTATTTCTTTTGTAGCCTCCAATTTTTTAATGTTAATCAAATCCCTATATATGTCTTTGCTTTCATCCAAAACCCAAAAAAAGTCATTCTGCATTTCTCTTCTGCAATAATCCAACCTACCTGCTGATTTCATGTTTTCCTGTCCATTTGATCTTCCCTACCCTGTTCCAATCCCCTCTCTCTCCCTAACATGTTGAACCGTGTAAACTATGCTGTGACTTCCTTCCCTCATTTATCCGATTCGTTTTTTCCTTTCTGACCACAATATACATATGAAATGAAAATAAGTGGAAACACCCCTCTTCTTTGATCACTTCCTTCCTTTTTCGAGCGAACAGCTGGAAGATTTTTGGAATGGGGAAGGACTATACGTCAAAGAATATTATTTTGGAAAGGGAAGGGAAATATAGAAACAACGAAGCATTCACATCAGATAACCAGGCGTTGTACATTCACTCTCCAAGGGAAGAAGAGGATTTTCCATTTCTTCCGTCATCACTTCCCTCCGATTGAGTGAAGAGTGAGAAGGGGGAGGAAGGAAGAAAGAGACTGTTGTGTAAATGAAAATGACGCAATGTAGCATGGATGTTCCTAAGTGGTAGAATTAGGTGGTAGCTTTCTGATTGTTTTTTTTTAATGTTTTGATTTTTGAAGATGATGATTCGATTTCCCCGGGGATCAAGAATGATAGTGTGCAGCTTCGGATAAGAATGGGAACATTCAGAAAGAATAATACGAAAAAATAAACTGAACACTCAAGAAATCATTGCTCATAACGTTGTTGCTACGTGTCTGTAAAGTCAATCTTTCAGTGTCAGAACAACACTTGCCTAGATTAACTTCGGAGCCGTAAGGGATCGAGGCAATCTTAAATTCCAGATTTTGCAGAGTCCCTCAGTTATACAACATCTTGATTTACAATTTGTTTTTTTTTGATGATTAAATATCTGTCTGAACCATGAATCCAAGCCATAACATCTGGGTCCCAGCATACAGGTTCGTTTTGAACAAAGTTATAGATTTCTTCCTGAATGATAAGACTACGATCTATAATTCCTGCAGTTAGACATGTTTTGAAACGAGAATAGTCACTGCCAACGTTTTTGTACTTCGACTGTTCTCAACCATTCTTGCTGAACCTTCATTTATATAAAACTTTTTCGCAATTTGCTTTTTTACTAATCCTTTTATCTCCGATCACTGAACTTTGTTTGCAATCTTCTTTTTTTTTGCTGTAATAATTCTGAATGATGTTCTTCCCTCAAGTAGTCCTTCATCTCATTAATTACATATCTCAATGGTTTCTGATGATTTAAGTGGGAGTTTTTTAACATGTTAAAATTTTCGTTCGGTTTTCTCACGATGTCAGCTTTGTCTAGACAATGTCGTATGATGGTTTATCACAAAAAAAACCGTTCCTGTCTAGGCATTATGAATAGGTCAGTGGATAACCTGTGTTATGGAAACTCAGGAGATTTTTATTGAAGTTATTAGTGCGACTCCACTAGATTTAAAACTCCAGTAACATCCAATAGATCATCTTCAGTATTACAAACTGCATCGAATGTTATTACAGCAAAAAGTTTTTCTCCAAGAATTCTGACCCGCCCCTTTCCAGTAACAAGTTATTACTGCGAATATAGTTCATTGAAAATTATTCATTCACCCAGTGTCATCCCTAAAAATGAGAATGGGATCAACATAACATATTCTTTACAATCCATATATAATCAAGTTCTTCTATTTTTTATGCCAATAACCAATAATATCATTAATATTAGAATGCCATCTTGTTTATTCATCTCTTCCTCTCTCTCTTCATTATCATTATGATTACCACACCACCATACATACAAAGATCCTCTCTGGAATTACTACTACAACATCTACAACAAGTACTCCCTCCCTCTCTCCAGTTTGTTTTGTTCATCCTTTATCCTTCATTATCCATCTTCTTCTAGTAGTCCATAGACAGTATCTGTTTATTGCCAAAGAAGCAGAAGACAACAATGTGTCATTCTGCCAACCATTTATTCTTCCACAAGCTTGTTATCTTTAGGATCTCCCAATTCTCCTATTCAAGAGACATTTTCGATTTCGCCATTCGGTGGTCATTTTGATTTTGCAAAGACTTTCCTTATGGAAAACTGTTTGTTTGTTTTGAATATTTTTCGAAAAATTAGAAACTTTCTAAGTATTTCGTTTACAAAATTGAGAGGAAATCTAGATAGTCAGAGTGACACAAAACAGTTCGATTTTTGAAAAGCTGTCAGTAGCTCTGTCTTTGTACAACAACGAGCATTTATAGCGAAACAAAAACTATGAAACCTGTGATAGAGATACTCTATTACAGATTCAAAGTACTGAATTTTTGATAATTTCACTTGAGAATGTGATTATTCAGTTTGAAAACATAGAGCTAGACCATCGCTTACAATTCATTGAAACCAATGAGATGAAACTTCCCAAAAACTCAAGTATCTTTTTTGGATCATCTTTCAATAAAAAACTTGGCCCAAGAAGGCCTCGGGTCTTGCATGAATCATCTTTGGGTCTTGTGTTTGAAACAAGAAGTTGAAGTTCAATCTCTGTAAATGTAATTCGGAAGTCAAGACTCTATATTATCTGAATTCGTAGCAACCTTCTACGATTTCCCAGGCATTTTTGAGCTGATTATGATTGAGTGAAGTGAGCGGCTCAGCTTCTCAAACAGGGACTACGTTAACTACAGTACCTCGATAGCCTATTCGTTCTATTTTCTGCCATACATCAGGTGTCTATTTGCTAATCTTCAAATCGAATATCATTCTCACTCCTCCTCCTCTTTTTCCCTCTCTTCTCATATCAAAGTCCAGCTTCATCCTACCCCTCCCTATATTGTCAACCTATCCAATCACCTGAATCAGTTCAACAAGACAAAGAAACACACGTTATCATTTCTTCTTCTTTGCAGGATCACCTTTCCCTCTCATTTCTTCGTTAATCTTCAAACATTCTCATTGATATCTTATTCTTGTTACCTCGTTCTTTTCTTCATTTCATTCACTTTATGCTGCTAGCCTAGGAGATTTCACTTTTCGTTCCATACACAGAATGTGATTCAGTTTTAATTCTAGTTAGTGAGAGTTATGAAGGTTGGGGCTGATTGTGAGAATGGAGCAGTTTTCATTGGCATGAATAGTCCTATTATTGAAGTCGTCAACTCATTAGTTAGTCTTGATAATGTTTTGTGAAATCATTTCTCAACTTCTTTGAAATGGTCCTTCGTCTAGTTAAAATTGCTCCTGCTAACCTCATGATTAGAATCTGTGCTCCTACCTTTCAACTCCAATCCTTCTCCTTTATTACGCTCCTCAATAATTCACCTTCTAGCCCATTAACTTTTTTGAAAACCTTATTTTTGAACCTTCATCCTCTCTTTCATTCATCCAGACAAAAA